>CALNHX010010291.1:0-41591 GCA_940337035.1 Agriotes lineatus | reverse complement strand
AAACTCTGAATCTAGTGTATTAGTCCCTCATCAAAACCTATCAGACTCAGTTTTTCAGTTAGGATTTTATGATTAACCCTATCGAACGCCTTGGAAAAGTCTGTGTAAACAGAATCCATTTGACATAGATTCTCCAAGGCGTCTGATATAGAGTTCTGATAAAGTAGTAGGTTGGTTACTGTAGATCTACCATGACTTAAACCATGCTGTTCATTAATTATTAAACCTTTGCAAGAACAGCTTAGCTGTCGATAACTTGTTGCACAATAATAGTCGTCTCCATGACAACAACATCAAGTTGACAAAAGTTATGTATTGCGTTGCCTAGTTGAAGTTACTCTAGTATAATCAATTTTGTATAATCAGAAGTAATACTATAAGTACTTCGGTATTATCTGGTTATATGTCGATAACTTGTTGCACAATAATAAAAGAGTGTCAGTTTGACAGGTTAAATAGTCCGACCGCGTCAGCGGGAGGATTATTCTGTCAAACTGACACGATTTGTTATTGTGCAGGAAGTTTGAGACGTATAACCTGTTCGAAGTACGCATTGTATTCGATTTGATTATTTTTTGAGTAAATTTTAATATTAGGATCAAATAAATATTATATTGGCAGCTCGATTTGTTTGTATTAACCTAGCAAAAATTAATCTCCATGAAAACAACATCAAGTTGACATAAGTTATGTATTGCGTCGCCTAGTGAAGTTACTCTAGTATAATCGATTTTGTATAATCGAAATTATACAAGATAACTTAACTAAATCCAGCCTTCTGATTGGTTGAGATCGCTACGAAAAAAATAATCAGAAGTAATACTATAAGTACTTCGATATTATCGGGTTATATGTCGATAACTTGTTGCACAATAATAAAAGAGTGTCAGTTTGACAGGTTAAATAGTCCGACCGCGTCAGCGGGAGGATTATTCTGTCAAACTTTCGGGTACCCGAAAGCAGTACCCGGGTACCCTCGGGTACCCGAAGAATTTACATTTTGCTTATTATTTTCTGGCGAATGAAAATATTTTCATACAGGCGATTTTTTTATGACATTGTTTTCGTATTTGTTTGTACTTTTGTAGTTTCATACAATGTTCAAACTCTATGCTCTAAGCATTTTAATGCCGCGAGTTTTCAAGTGAACTAATTTGAAATAGTACCTACTCGCCAATTCAAACTGCAAGTCGTCTGTCCTAAATATTTTCAGACTTCCAAGTGTTATCAAATTCAAGTACGTGACTTTTTATGCGAAATTGGTAGCAGCATCAACATCACACAGATGATGTTTATGTTAGTTCAACCAATACTGATGCGATTTAATGGTGCTATTGACGGGTTGAATATTTCTGTGAAGCGGATTTATTGCCTTACATGAAACAATAATCAACATTCTGTGGTATGGGATGGGTTGATTCTTGTTATTACTGCATTGTTGTGTTTTTCTAGAACTTATTCCTATTCTTTTTAAGTTTTTATTATCTTCTCCGAAAAAGGCTGAGTTTTTGGGCATTACATAATTTACTAGTCGGGTACCCGGGTCCTGAAAATATACCCGGGTTGACTATTACCCGGGTCGACCCGGGTACCCGGGTACCCGCCGACATCCCTATTACATAACGCTTTAATTATTTCAAAAACACTTTACCTGTAACCCAAGAAGCAAGTAGAATAACTTTACAACTTCACTTCCAGTTCGAAGTAGTTTTATAACCTCACTTCACTTTTAGCACATGGGCTAAAAGTAAACAGCTCAATTAATTTAAGCTAGCGCTAAAAAGCCTACTTTTAGTAGTGGTCGTAGATAAAAATTTTAATAACAAAAACAACTACAGCTATTCAAAATGATTTGCTGCATTTTCCATACACAGCACCACCTAGTGCTCGGCATTAAACATCGTGTAAAAGTTACGTTTATCTATCATAATTGTATAGGTTATATTATTAAGTAGCTTTACTCATCACTGCCAACATAAATTTAATTTTAAAAAATTCACAGCCCTCTAGCGGTTAAAAGTTTTCGATCATACGACACAAGATTTTTCTGATTGGTTGAGATCGCAACGAAAACTATAATCACTTGAATACCTTCTAGGAAGATGTATCCTCTATTATTTTTTTGATTGGTCAAGAAATATCAAATTCTCGATTTTATATTTTTGAGAGGTGGCAGGTGAATTGAAGTCATATATTGTACAACTAGGGTAGTGTTGAGTGGTGTTTTATTAGGATATACGTTGAGTCTCGAGAATTTCCGATAGTCTAGTTGTATACAGCTATATTATACTTAACATGAATAATGAAAATATATGAAGTAGAAAAATAAACAGAAAATTTAATCATTTTTGTTTCTTCGTTAAATTTGTAATTCATGGCTATGTCATTTCCCTGTGCTTGTAACAATTTTTAGTCAAAACAATGTGATTTTAATAATTGCGATTATGCAAAGGTTAGTATTACCGGTTATTCAGACAGATCAATAAAAAAACCAATTAGGGCAGGCTGTGATAGTATTATACGTTGGGCAGTACGGAAGTGTATTGTCAGTCTATGTCAAATTTGAGATTTGCAATTATGTTTTACATCAGTCTGTGTCAAACAACAAACAAAACCTAACCTACTAATCTCGAATTTGATATAGACTGACAATACACTTCAATACTGCCAAATATATATCACATATCACAGCCTGCCCTAATTGGATTCTTTATTGATCTGTCTGTACAAAGATTTGTGTAATGGATATCGCCATAGTTACTGAAATAACTGTTGTAGTTCATGGTCATTTCGGAAAATTACGCATTCGTCTTGGTTTCTAACCTCATGAATGGTATAGTTATATATTATACAACTAAACGATTGAAAATAATTGATTATGCGAGAATTTTCGATTCTAGAGTTGTATACATGTAGACTATAGCATGAATAAAGAAAATAAAATATGTAAGGAGGAAATAAATTTAATAATTTTGTGTTTACTTGTAAAATGTTTAATTCATTTATGTGGTTTTAATATATCTGTCACATATTTTTAAGGCTATTTGATTTTAATAACTGCGATTATACAAAGGTTGGTATTACACCGGTTATAGAAAGGTTTGTATAATTGATATCGTCATAGTTACTGACGCATTCTATTTGGTTTCTAACCTTATGAATGGTATAGTCAGAAGTAATACTATAAGTACTTTGATATTATCGGGTTATATGCCGATAACTTCTTGCACAATAATAAAAGAGTGTCAGTTTGACAGGTTAAATAGTCTGACCGCGTCAGCGGGAGGATTATTCTGTCAAACTCACACGATTTGTTATTGTGCAGGAAGTTTGAGACGTATAACCTGTTCGAAGTACGCATTGTATTCGATTTAATTATTTTTTGAGTACATTTTAATATTAGGAACAAATAAAGCTCGATGTGTTTGTATTAACCTAGCTGAAGGTCATCTCCATGAAAACAACATCAAGTTGACAAAAGTTATGTATTGCGTCGCATAGTGAAGTTACTCTAGTATAATAGATTTTGTATAATCGAAATTATACAAGATAACTTCCAGCCTTCTGATTGGTTGAGATCGCTAAGAATAAAATAATCATATATTCTACAACTAGATGATCGAAAATAATTGATTATACGAGATGTATTGCCTGAACAACTACTCAACAGTATGTGTCTTGTGGTGTTTCAAAAGGCAATACGTCGAGTTTCCAGAATTTTTGATTGTCAAGTTTTATACAGGTAGAGTATACCATGAATAAAGAGAATAAATAAAGTATAAAAGTTGGCAGGATATTCATAAATTTAATAATTTATTGTTAATTTGTCAAATTTTTAATTCATTTATGCGGGTTTAATTGTTTTAGTGTACCTGTCACTATGTTTAGTCAAGGCTATGCGATTTTAATAACGATTATACAAAGGTTGGTATTATAGTGGTTACACAAAGGTTTGTATGATCGATATCGCCAAAGTTACTGAAATAACTGTTGTAATACATACAAACTCATGAAATGACGCATTCTTGTTGGTTTCTAGCATCATGAATGGTATAGTCAATTAAATAAACAATTAGAGAACAAATAGTATTTATTATTCCGAAATGAAATAAATATTTAAAATAGTGATAAGTTAGCTATTGGAAGTCTCCAACAAGTAAAAAGAAATTGTATTATGAACAATATTATTTTTAAAATTAATATAAAACTGTAAGTTAGTTACAATGTCATTTCATGTATTGATTGAAACGCCGTAAAATTTTTGAAATTTAAGCAAAACTGTTGAAATAACTTCATGCTTATTTTTTAATGAACAATGTAAGCAATGTGTTCTTTTTTTCTTGTTTGAACATATTTGCTAATAATCTGGAACTGATTTTTAAAATATAAATGAAAAGTATGAAAAGCAAAGTATATCAATGCAAAATTCAAGTTAATCTTTTAAACTTACATACAAGGAACTGAAGTTTTAAAGCTACCTGCAAATTGAAGCGTGAAATGAACTTACAACAATATCTTCTTCAAATGTTACTAGTACTAATTTTTCTCGGTGCAAAACTGCCGGAAACGTTAACAAACCACTTTTAACCTTCGCAATGCTAACTGCGGGACATTTCATGCCCAGCAGTCACTCTTTCATTTACACTGTAAGTTTAATTTTTTTTAGAGTTTTGAATTTACCTCCCCCCCGTAACAGTGATGCCCCATGCATACTAAGCAATGTAAGCGAAGATTTTGATTAAATATTGTAAGAATAAGTTTTATTTCAATTTAAATAAGATGTAACGGTACATTTGTTAAAATAACAATCATGTTTGTGTTCTCGCTGTCTAAAATATGTATGTGGTAAACATTTCTAGAAGATAACCATTTGTGACATGTGCAATGATAAATCAGAAAATAGTGAATAGCTAAACGTACCTTCTACAACACTATTTTTATATATGTACAGTAATATAGACTGATAAGATAACCTCAAAAGGTATCATCGAGTTGGTGGCCGAACTGCTCGGGTCATAGACTCAAGCCTCCCGACCATAATATGCCATACAGACATATAAGCCATTCAATAAACACAAAAACATTTTAATGTTGTTGAAGTTGGCATATGTAGGTATACAATTTTTGTACTGGGGATTCTGTATTTTGTTTTGCACAGGTTTCCCCACCTGCATAAAGGCAGGTTTGAATTTAAAAATGACAATCAATGACAATTAATATTTCTCATTATCTCAGTGGTGTAAAGTAGATATTTTCCGGAAATTCTCGCTAGATCTTTTATAAAATGTAATAAAAATACCTAGTGCCAGCGTGGCTCTGATGGTTAGAGCATCGGACTGCGGCGCGGAAGTCTGGAGTTCAAATCCCAGATCGATGCCTGGCGGGCGGCCTACCCAGTCGCTTTAAATAATTGGGAACCTGCGTTCGAAAGAACAAGGGGTAATAATGCGGCTGTCTAATGCGTGGTGCTCACCACATCACCACGTGTCATGAATTTGACACGCGACAGCCGGGTGTGAGAGCGAGGATACGGAAGCTCTAACCTTCCGCCTTGCAGGCCAAGCTCCTTCATGGGGTGTTAGTGCCTCACCACCAATAAAAATACCTATTAATATACGCTATGTCAATAGTATCCAGATTATTTGTATAATATCCATAATAGTAGTTATTTATAACACTTATGACAGATGCTAAGTAAATGTCATACCTTTAACCTATGAGTTTTAGTAACTTTTTGTAAGTACATTCCTAGACAAAGATGAATTTCAGAAGTACACTCATGAAATGTTGGAAATCAAAGGCCACTTTGTGTTTTTATGTTTAGTGAACAGACTATACATGCATACATGTTGGGTAATGTTCTGAAAGGATTTTTTTGTATTACATGATTTGTTGCTTTTGTTATTCCAAATTTTTGTAGAAGCAAATAAATATCACAAAAACATCTGGGAACAAAATGCCCTCGCACACTACCAAAAAAGGCTTGGTATTGCGAGAGTTAGGTCAACATTTTGATATGGTTGCTTGACTCTTGAATATGGAATAAATAGAATCGTAAAATTGTGATTCAATATTTATTACTTAATTTTGTTGCAGGTCGAATGTTGTCGAGAATGCTAACGCATACTCATTTACCGGGTCTGTCAAGTTTAGATCAAATGCATCTACTTGCACTTGCTGATACTGTAGCTACATGCAATACTGATCTCGCTGAAAGGTTTGCAATTGATGCTGCAAAGTCGGCTATGGCTAAAGAAAATCTAGTTGGTCAATCAGATGAAGTTATAGTGGACTCTCTTGATGATTGCGGTCTTCGATTCCTGCTTGCAATGAAACACTACAGTTACTTACTTCGGTGAGTTTTTTCAAATAATACTAAAAATGAAATCTAAATATAAGTATATAAGAAGAACCGATTGTAAATCCACAATATGTGCTAATTAAACCGCGAATTCAGAATGCCTGTGGGATGCATTTTTTTGTGAAAGACACAAGTCGAAAGTGGGCATGTGGAAAGTCGATGGGTAATCCCCTACAAGTACTGTGATGTAATGTTATCAGCTTGTCATTAATAATAACAGCTCTGAATTAAATTTCAGCACCTTGTGATTTATACTGTTTGAGCAAAAATATCTGCACGTAACTGTCATACAAAAGATGCGGTCAATATTAGCACTTATCTGCTAAATTTGGGAGAATTTTCAGTAATAGCCAAATTATCGTATATTTTGCCATTATCGTACAGTGCTTTTGTACAGGGTGGCCAGATAAGAATGCAAAGTGCTGTATCTCGGAAACTATTCGTCGTAGAGACTTTCGGTAAAAAAATTTATGACTAAAGTGGCCAAAAGGAGACTGTGGAAAATATTTTCAGATTTCCAAAATGGTCACCAGGGGGCGTAACCGCCATCTTAAATTTTTAAAGTGATTTTTCACTGAAATCCACCTAGTAAATGTTACCAAAAAATATATGGTTTCTAAAGCTAAGCTTTACTCGAGTAATTTTGTTTAACACTTTTTGATGTATCTATTAAAATAAAGTGGTGGGGAGTAATTCAATGTTTTTTTAAATAAACAGCTGTAACTCCTAAACCACTGAACGGATTTTAACAAACTTTTTTAACTGGCTATCAGTGCATATTGAATTTGAAAATACATATAACAAGAAAAAAGGAAGAAAAATCAATGAGCTTAAAAACAAAAATGGTTCTAATTTATTCTTTGCTTGGAGCAGCAAAATATTTAGAGCCTGTCATGCTTATATTTTTTATACAGGGTTTTCGTCTGCAAAGGCTACTACTTTTGGGAAACTTCATTTTAAGAATCGATTAGAAAATTCATTGTATTTATATTATTTTAAATCTAGAATGGAAATTTAAGAACTTTAGAAAGTAATATAAAGAAAAGACAAAGTTTTTGAATGGTGACTGCTGCTTACAGCACAAATAAGGCAAGCAGCTTTCATACTATCTAGCTTTTAACATGATTATTAGTCAGAAGTTTATATATATGTTTGTGGCGTTACTGCTTTTTTTTATTTTAGCCAAAATTCGTCTAACATTGACAAAAACAAACCAGAATCATACATTTTACTGAGAAAAAACATGTTAAGTAAGGTATTATTTTCCATCTAATTGGAGAAAAATAATATATTATACTGCACTAGTTTCTATGTACTTATTAGTCCATGCTATAACATTGCTGCAATACTTACCATCAATTTGTTTGTTGTATCAAATTTCTTCTGATGTTTGTTGAAAATATATTATAAATTTATACTATTGATTATACATGTTTAAAATTGTAAATTATCACAGTTATAATTCCATTTTCCAAAATTACTAAGCAATGATGATGTTATTGTTCATAGTTAAATAATTAAAAAATTGTTTTTAGTTGTTTGCCTTTAGCCCAAAGAGCTCAATTTCAAAGGCAAGGTGTTGGTACCACCAATTTGGCTTGGGCATATCACTCGGAGACGCAAGAGGAGCTTCTTAATCTTATACCGAGTTATGGTAAAGGTGAACCAACATGGCCAGTTTTGCGAGAACTTGGTGTGGGCTGGTGGATTCGAGGACTGACGTTACTTAGGCAGTGTGTCCAAGTGCTCGCTAAAGCTGCGTACAAAGTAAAACAAGATCCATTGGATGCTGCACTGTATTATCTTGCGATGAACAAGAAAAGTTTATTGTGGGGTTTGTATAGGTTAGTAGATTTTAATTTGCGTTTTTATATTTTGTATGTAGTAGCTGTTTAAAAAAAAAGGAAGAAGGATGTGGAGAAAGACCTTCAAATGCTGAGGAATAAAATGAAAACACTGGAATACCAAGTAGAATTATTAGAACGAAGAAGTAAAAGCAACAACACTATAAGTACTGAACTAAAAGTGGAAAAATATGTGAAAAATTGTAATGAAAGAACTATTACCAAAATTGCGCCAAAACCTTTGTATAAAAATAAAACAATCAAATAATAACCGTAAAATCAGAAAACTTGAAGAAAAGATAGTGATGATCAAGCAGCACAAATTGAGAAGCAAAGAAATTTATATTAAAAATCACGTGACATACGACAAACGAAAAATATAACATTAAATACAAGAAAGAGTAACGCCAGGTCAGAGAGACAAAGTATCAAAAAGCCAAGGACTTGAGTTGTAGTAACTACATGGCAAAGAAAGCGATACATGAAAGAATAATATATATGTATAATCAGAAGTAATACTATAAGTACTTCGATATTATCGGGTTATATGTCGATAACTTGTTGCACAATAATAAAAGAGTGTCAGTTTGACAGGTTAAATAGTCCGACCGCGTCAGCGGGAGGATTATTCTGTCAAACTGACACGATTTGTTATTGTGCAGGAAGTTTGAGACGTATAACCTGTTCGAAGTACGCATTGTATTCGATTTGATTATTTTGTGAGTAAATTTTAATATTAGGAATAAATAAATATTTTATTGGCAGCTCGATTTGTTTGAATTAACCTAGCTGAAAGTCATCTCCATGAAAACAACATCAAGTAGACAAAAGTTATGTATTGCGTTGCCTAGTGAAGTTACTATAGTATAATCGATTTTGTATAATCGAAATTATACAAGATAACTTAACTAAATCCAGCCTTTTGATTGGTTGAAATCTCTACGAATAAAATAATCAACCAAAATAAAACATGAAAAATGCGATTTTTAAATGTAATGAAAGAATATGGAATGTCAGGAGCACATATGCAGAAGAAAAGATAATACAATTATGAATTAGAAACAAATAAATACTATAGCTGCATGAGTGACCACACGTTTTTTTCAACAACAACAACAGAACTCAAAATGGAGAATTTGAACAGTTTTTATAGTTTATAAATGGATAATACACTGCAAACCAATAAGCAACAGAATGTCTTATGAGAATTAGAGAGAAATATAAGAAAATTACTCATTAAATATTCAAAACTCCACAGGGTAAACCGTAACGAGGAGTTAGATAAATATTGCACAACTCCTAAAATGAAAAATATTTTTAACACAATATTAAATTGATTGTAGGAGGTATGATTGTGAAATTTGGCAGGGAGAAGTTATGTGCTGTATGCAATTACAGTACAACCTCATTAATCCGAACTAATAGAAATTGGGGTGGTTCGGATGCAACATTTGTTCAGATTAACGAATTTTACTTAAAAAGATGTTTCACATAATAATAAAAACATTAAAATTACATTTATCTAAGGATATAGGCGATACAAAGTAACCTATCTAGCATATACAGGGTGTCCCAAAAAGAATGGGACACCGATTAGTCATAGATTCCTTACGTTATAATAAATCGATTAAACCTAATATACCTTAGTACAAAGTCTCACCAGTAAGAAGTTATAGGGCGTTGGAAGTTCAATTTTTTATTTTTTTATTAATTTCCACAATGTAGAGATGTCGATTTGAATTTTGGTATACAGCGAAATCTCTCATAAGCGGACACCGTGGTGCCACGATTTTGTGTGCATAATGGAGGTGTCCTCTTAATAGAAATGCTTTAATTTTAATTTTTTTTTGTTTAATCTTGATTTGAATATACAGCGTGTCTCAGTTTAGACGGCACCACCCCCGTATTTTATTTATATACTATCGATTTAAAAAAATTCTTTTTTCTGATTATACCCCTTATTAAATTCTACTTTTAGGGTATGTTACTTTCCCTTCACGGTAAAATGCTAGCCTATTATGATTTAAAATAAACAGCAAAATTGAACAAGTCGTATTAGGGATTTTTTATCAAAAAATCTTTTTAATAAAAGTTGTTCAGAATCGTTCAAATAAGCTAAATCCGAAATTTCATTAGATACAAACAATTTTGAAAATCTTTTAACAATTTAGACGGAATGCCTACACATTATGCAGTTGTGGTTAGGGAATGGTTAAATGAGAATTTTCCGGGAAGATGGATAGGTCGTAACGTCCCCTAATCAGAGAGCAACCATTTTCAAAATTTTTTGTTTTTAATGAAATTTTGGATTTAACTTATTTGAACGATAATGAACAACTTTTATTAACAAGACTTTTTGATAAAAAATCTCTAATACTAACGACTTCTCCAATTTTGCTGTTTATTTTAAATCGTAGTAGGATAGCATTTTACCGTAAAGTAACATACCCTAAAAGTAGAATTTAGTGAGGGGTATAATCAGAAAAAAGAAATTTTTTAAATCAATAATATTTTAAAAAAATACTGGGGTGGTGCCGGCTAAAGTGAGACACACTGTAGAACAACAAAGCATACATACATTATTAAATACATACAGTTTTACGTTTACTTTTCATTATGACACTACTGTAAAACAGTAGCTTTAGTACATACATATCAACTGCAGCCTGTAATGAAGAAAAGATATCTGCCTTAAATCAAATGCAGCTATACCCAAAGAGCACTTTGCTATAAATAAATAAAATCGTTTTTACACTTCTGAAATTCAGATAAAAAACTGAGGATTAAGGTTGGAAAATATATGGCTCATATGAAAACACGTAATTCCCCTAATTCCCTAGCATTTAAGCACATAATAATTAGTAACATGTCTGCTTAAAAGAGGGAAATATTTAAAAATTTCTAGAATTTTCCTGTCCGCGTCCTTTTAACGGAGATTCCCTTGCATTTAAACTACATTCGTTCCCGAGGTGCCAAGAAAAATGTCCGCTTAATAGAGGGGTCTGCTTAATGGAGTGTCCGTTATGAGAGATTTCAATGTACATGCTTACTATTATGTAGTGCACTAATGGGAAAAATGTCATAAACTAGACTTGACTGTAAGGGGCATTTTACCTATCTTCCAAAACTTTTTTTAGCTCTAACTTCGTTATCTGTTACATTTTCTAAAATTTTAGGTTATTATCTAAGAGATAATTAAAATACACATGTACACTTAGTTCATAGGCGTAAAAGCAACCGTTTACCTTAAAATGACTATCAAAGGTTTTTGGTTGTCATTAAGGCGTGCAATTATCAAGTAGCCATGATCAATAACGTTTTGATCCATAGGCTGAATAGTGGAGTAGATCTGGCGAAAAAAAAACCGAAAAACGAACTCTCTCTGTTCGAAAATTTTTGTTGGTGATTTTATAGAGTCGGGGTCCCTCTTTCAGATGATCACTATGGGAAGACTACCGGAGGTGTGAAGGGCGCGAAAATTGCCGTTCAAAGATATGGGGAAGCGGGTTTTTCGCGAATAACTCGCTGAGTTTTATCCCGATCGGAACAGTTTGTATGAGCTGAAATAAAGGGCTCGCAAATACAAACAAAATGAACTTTGGTTGGTCGAAATCGGTCCAGCGGTTCGCGAGATATTGCGTTTTGAAGGTCGAAAAACTGCGCCCGGAATATCGCCACGACGGGAACCCTCCGCGGGCCGTGTTCGAGTTTTTCGCCTGGAAGATATTGTCCTAGCGACTTTATATTTTTTCCCCTGTTAGGTAATCACCATCAAAATAGTTTGTCCAAATTTCAAGTCACTAGCTCAATTAGGAAGGGAGGGGGACGGAAAACAATAGAAAAACTTTGATCGGGGCGAACTTTTTTATTTATTGGCCGATCCGGGTTATCCAAACTGGAAAATCTTTGTTAATTTTTTCGCTACAAGATGAGTCGGGGGTGACCAAGATTGTCGAGAAAATGGGGAAATGGCGGGCAATTTTCCGATTTAAAAAACCTTATTTCTTTATTTTCGCGATGAAGGAGTGGAGCAGGAGACAATTTTTTTCTGACACTAGATTGAAATTTTTTTTCCCTAGAAAATAAGCTCTGTAAGAATCCGGTAAGACTATTATTAAGGGAGGAAGAGAGGTGAACGCGTTTTACCCTGTAGAAGGGCAAGGCATAGGGCTAGCGACTTTGGGCAGGGCTCATTCTCAAGGGTAATAAATTCCCTTTCATAGTTTTTTTTATCGCGAAGCGCTATCTTGATCAGGGGCTGCACGCGCGCGTGATATGTTTATCACGGCGAGCGCGAGATGCCGGCGGCAGAGCCTAGCGCTCCCTCTCCTCTTTCTACTCTCTTACAAATCCATATTCACGCTCATATCGTCTGTGTGTACCGGTGAGCGGGAACTCCTGATAAACATATCACGCGTGCGTGCAGCCCCTGAATAAGATAGCGCTTCGCGATAAAAAACCATGAAAGGGAATTGATTACGCTTGAGAATGAGCCCTGTCCAAAGTCGCTAGCCCTATCCCTTGCCCTTCTACAGGGCAAAACACGGCCACCTCTCTCTCTCCCTTAATAATTGTCCTACCGGATTCTTAGGGAGCTCATTTTCAAGGGAAAAAAAAATTCAATCCAGTCACAGAAAAAAATTGTCTCCTACTCCACTCCTTCATCGCGAAAATGAAGAAATAAAATTTTCTAAATCGGAAAATTGCCAGCCATTTCCCCATTTTCGCGAAAATCTTGGTCGCTCCGACTCATCTTGTAGCAAAAAAATTAACGAAGATTTTTCAGTTTGGATTACCCGGATCGGCCCCGATTAAAGTTTTTTTATTGTTTTCCTTCCCCCTCCCCTCCTAATTGACCTAGAGACTTGAAATTTGGACAAACTGTTTTGATTGTGATTACCTAACAGGAAAAAAAATATAGAGTCACTAGCTCAATATCTTCCCCGCGAAAAACGCGAACACGGCCCTTGGAAGGTTCCCGCCGTGGCGAAATTCCGGGCGCAGTTTTTCGACCTTCAAAACGCAATATCTCGCGAACCGCTGGACTGATTTCGACCAGCCAAAGTTAATTTTGTTTGTATTTGCGAGTCCTTTATTTCATCTCCTATAAACTGTTCCGATTGGGATGAAACTCAGCGAGTTATTCGCAAAAAAACCGTTTCCCTATATCTCTGAACAGTAATTTTCCCCCCCTTCGCACCTCCGGTAGTCTTCCCATAGTGATCATCTGAAATCACAAACAAAAATTTTCAAAACGAGAGAGTTCGTTTCCAAACCCAGATCTACTCCATTAGAAGGAGTTGTGTACAATTTGGTGGTAAAAACATAACACTGATTTGGCCATCATCACTGATTAACTCTTCTTCAATGGGATGTTCTGGAGCATTATCAAGGAGCAGTAATGCCTTCCATGGTAAATTTAGTTCTGCCATTTTTTCCATACAGAAGATATCAATTTCTCATGAAACCATTCCTTGAACAATTCTAGAGTAATCCAAACCCTACCTTGAGCCTTGTAGACTACTGGTAAAGTAGCAGAGATGTTTGTGAATGCACGTGGTTTCTTGGCTTTTCGAATCACAAGTAACTTAAGTTTATAGAACTCATGCAAGGCATAAATATTATGCGTTTCTTGCTAATTTTGCTCCCTGGAGCCGGATCTTCATTTCTGTGTACGAAAGTTTTGTTTGGCAGAATCCTCCAAAATAACCCGCTTTCATCGGCGTTATAAATTTGGTGTGGTAATAACTCAAGATCTTGACCTTTTTGTCGGAATTGCCTTTGAAATGGCTCAACAACGGAAGTTATATTTTAAATTTATTAAGCCATCCAGAGCTTGCTTTAAAAAAAAAAGCTTAACATTTCCATAGAAAAATGTTGCTTTTTCTCGCAAAATTTCACCCGACAGTGGCGTGTTACAACATCTTTCTTGAAAAAACCACGTATAAAGTGCAGATTCAACTCCTGGATGTTTAGCGGCCCTTAGAGTTTTTCGCTTCTTCGGATCTTTATCAGCGGAGCTGACAAAATTAATAATTTTGTCTTTGTTTTTCTTAATGTCACTAATCGTAGATTTCCGACATCGTAGCTTTTAGCTCATTATGTCGTACATGGTCAACTGTCAAGCTTATTTAAATATTTAGCTTTTTCAAAGACACTTACAAAGTCGTGTTCGTACTAACTGGCATCGTATGCATACTACCAGCAAAAGATAAGAACAATTCGCTCTGTCTGCTGTAAGCAGCCAGGCTGCTGGCTGCTGGAAACGTGATTGTTAGCATAAATATTATTATTAGTCACATAGGATTTTGTGTCTGCATAATCAGAAATGGAAAAGTGGCGTCCCGACGATATGTAACCAGGATTTTCAAGTTTACCACGGATTATCGAAGTAGTTGTTCGTATTACTGGAGTTTGTTATGAGTTCAGATTACTGGAGGTTTGGATTATCATGTGTTTGGATTATGGAGGTTGCACTGTACTAAATACCATTATGTGAGGGACAAAGTTATGAAAATACAGACACAAATTTCAGGAATTCGAACAATTTAAGTTTCTAGGAACTGCCGTTACAAGGGATCATGATGGTAGTTGTAATAAGTAAGTAACGAACAGCAACAGAAGTGTCTGGTATAGTCCTGTGGAACAAAGTTATAAACAAACAATATGTCCAAAGCAACAAAACTAACAATGTATAAAACAATTATCAGACCTAGAATAGTGTAAGACAGTGAAGTGTGGTCAACGAGCTAAAGTAATCAAAGAAAAAGAAAAACAATAAGGAAGGAAAAGAAGGCGAGACAAGGAGAAGAATGACTAATCAGGAGGCGTTTCAAGGCATGCTCATTTTAGGAATAGCCCAATCACAGAGACTCGGGTCGCTAGGATATTTAATAAATATGCCAAAAGAAACAATTCTGAAAAAAGATTAGTGCTAGATAATATAAAAAGACGCTGACTGAATAAGTAAGTAGTCTATAAAAACAAATTGGCAAGTTGTGTTCATATTGGAAAACCACTACCTTGACAGTATAGTTGAAAAGAATTTAAACAGTGTTAAAATCTTTTTATATTGATAAGATGTTGATTAAGTTGTATTGCATTATTATTATTCTATTATAATTAAATTGCATATTGTATTTTTAGATCTAAAAGTGATCAAAAGATGACACAATTCTTTGCAAACGACTTCAGCGAAGACAGGTGGAGGAAAGCTGCTTTGAAAAATGCTTATGCTTTGTTGGGAAAACAGAGATTTGATCATGCTGCTGCATTCTTTATGTTAGCAGGAAACGTACGAGATGCTGTTGAAGTAAGTAGTATTGAACTGGAAATGCCAGAATGGTTCAATAATTAAAAACAGACGAATATTTATATTTCGTATGCAAAATTTTTACACAAATACATTTTCCTCATTCCTGTTACTAGTATTTGGGTGTGTGTAGTATAGAATTTCTTCTGTAGATTTGCGAACTATTTTTGCACCACATTTTCAAGTTGATCATTCAAATAAATTTCCTATAAATAGAGCATTAAAAGGATGATCATTGTTGAGGACCAAATGTGGAGTATGGGTAGGATGAGGATGAATGTGCTAGCTGAGTTACTAAATTGTCTTTGTTGTAGTTCAGAGCTATATCATAGATAAGGTTGTTTAGTGTTCACACTTGCATTTAGAACACCCCTAAATTTCTTCAATAGTGATTTTGCAATTAATAGTAGATTATGCAATGAGGGAGAGAAATGCGTTATTTTGCTGAGGTACAATTTCTGACTCTCGGGCTTCGCCCTCGAGTCAGAAATTGCACTGAAGCAAAATAGCATTCTCTCCGAGTTGCATATACTATTTTTTTCACGTTGCAGAAAGATTTAAAACGAAAAACCTGTTTTTTTAAACGTCATTTATTGACATTTTAGTTACAATTATTTTAAAATTAGTAGCCTATGGTAAATTTTAAAGTTGGTGGTACTGTAAGTCATTATGACAAGAGATCACAATTATGGCAAATTCAAGGTTAGCAGGTTAGCTATTGCATCAGTTTGTGTCAAAACTGACGCAAAACCTAACCTATAACCTTGAATTTGACATAATTGTTCTGTCAGTCATAATGAAAACTCCCTAGGGAAATTTTTGTCTTATTTAGTCTCTAGGGAGTAAATATTTTACTTCTGTCACAATTTTGATGCTATAGAAACGGACTTCTACTCCCAGTCGTGGAAAAATAAAATGATCGCTTCCATAGGTTTTTTCAGAATGCTTGTTGACATTTTGATTTCTCATATTACGAGGATCAAGTATATGACATGTCTGATCAGATCCTGCAAGTGGTAAAGTGAGCTTTGTGTTTAAGTTCGATTAAGATAGATTTATAAATGTGCTCTAATCAAAAATGGAGAACAATTAATTGCAGATACGTAATATACAAAACCGGAAATGACAAGGTAGGAACAATTTTAACTAATATCTAGAAGAAGTTGAACCGCCGATAAGAAACAATTCGCCAGCTTACCAGAGTGAATATTTAAATGAGCGCTGGAAGCCAGGACGGTAGCGAGTAGATTTGCGGGACGGATTAAATTTGCGGTTTTGAATAAAACTACGGTGATTTAGGCGGTAATCGAATAAAAGTAAAACCAAGTAACCAAAAGAGGTTGAAGGCACAAATTTGGGTATATCAGAGGTGTATACCAAAGAAGAACTCGAGAAGAGGAAAACGCTGAAGAAACAGTTAATACAGACCAAAGAAAAAGGATATAATGCAAAATTAAGGAGAACAAAACTCGTGATAAATGATGTAATATACACCGAAGAAAACCTAGAAGCGCAAGATCAGCAGGAGAAAGTAAACATAGACAAAGTAACAAAAACCAGAACAGCGAGCTAAAAGTCTCCAGAAAATGAAGAAAATAGAAGCTACAAAAAAACCAACCCAGAAAAGACAGACGAAAGCTAAAACTAGGACGTTCACCAGAAACCAGATGAAGAACACCGAAGAATAAGGAATCAAGAAAGGGGACTCACAGACTACAAATAAAAAAAAACAAACAAACTAATCCAACAGCTACTAGCACCAATCACTCAAAAAAGCTAGGAACTTATTAATCTATTTTTCCACGACCGAGAGTAGAAGTCGGTTTCTATAGCATTAAAATTGTGACAGAAGTAAAACATTTACTCCCTAGAGACAAAATAAGACAAAAATTTCCCCATCATTATGACTGACACTACAATTATGTCAAATTCGAGGTTATCAGGTTAGGTTTTGCGTCAGTTTTGACACAAAATTATGAGCTCTTGTCATAATGACTTACAGTGCCACCAACTTTAAAATTTACCATAGGCTACTAATTTTAAAATAATTGTAACTAAAATGTCAATAAATGACGTTTAAAAAAAACGGGTTTTTTGTTTTAAATCTTCCTGCAACGTGAAAAAAATAGTATATGCAACTCGGAGAGAATGCTATTTTGCTTCAGTGCAATTTCTCTCCCTCATTGCATAATCTACTATTATTGATCAGTACATCTACATATTTCTCTATAGCATATCTTCCAGCAAATAATATTTGTTGAATGCATTAGAGAATGCTTGCAAATGTTTACAAACAGTATGATTTATCTCTCTTATGTTTAGATCTCGTGAATTAATAAAATCTGATAAAGAATAGAATATATAACTATGATGGTTGTTTTCTTGTAATTGTTCATAGAACAGTTTTAACTTTGTTTTGTTTGTGGAGAATCATTTGGAGAATTGTTGGTACTTGTAATTAAATTCATTTTGAAACCTTCAACTGTTATCCCTTTAACACGAACACTGATCATTGTTGTACTTTTGTGCCAGCTACGACAATAACACAACTTGAATTTGCATGCGCTTTTGTCATCAAAGAATCATATGTAATCAATGTAGAAAATTACAATTTATATGCAGTTCTAATAGCCATTAATTATTTCACAAGACATATTATTTGCCGACAATTTAACTGAAGTCATTGTCAACCAGTGGCTGTCTTCAATTTAAAAATAAACTACCAATCGAACCATTATTTTAGTGACAATAATTCGAGGAGCTTTATTTCAGCGACAGTTTTTTCTGTAACTATTTTTTAATGAAAAGTAAATTGTCAAGACGAATAGGACTCTAGGTCAAAATATTGCAGACAATTTTTGCTCTTCAGATTGTCTCGTTTCTGTTGTTTTAGAAAATAACGACTCGTGCAAGCACTTGTGCAGTTGCAAGCAACACCTAACAGTGAGGACTAAACCCAATAGTACTTGATAACATATTCTTTTGTATTAAAACCACATGCAAATATGCAAATGCAGTGGCCATCTACCTGTATTTGTCTGTTTAATTAATGAATCATTCTGATATTATGTCAATAATAGGCATAGTAAAATCCCAAATAGTTATAATTTTTGGTTCGTGTATTCAGTAAGCACTGCAGGAAGAACAATTATGAGCATTTAAACATTAAGTATTTTTGGCTGTTCCAAGATTATTATAAAGCCCATGTTTTTATTTCCAGTTTTAATTTTTTACTAGTTGAAGTTATCTATCTCAATATAATATATTATTTGTAATCTTGATATATGAAGGCAATAATTAATAGTTTAAAAAAATGTAAGTCTTTGCTAGGAAAATTATTATTCTATTCTAGGTTGTGCTTAATAAACTACATGATCTCCAGCTTGCAATTATTATAGTCCGTTTATATGAAGGTGATGGTGCTGGTCTGAAAAGATTGCTGTATGAAGAAATACTGGGTTGTGATGCTGAAGGTAATTTTTAATGCCAATTAGCAGTTACTTAAGTATAAATAAAACAGCTAGAATGTGCTAGTTTAATAAAATTCTTATTCGCAGTAAAGAGACTGATCTCTTACTTGTCAGAAAATAATACGTTTTCATTATAGTTACTTGTAAGAAGCAGCACATTTCTAATGTAAATTTTTTATTATAGTACGTTTTTTTCCTATAAAAATTTTCAAGGTCAAGATAAAATTGGCAAAACTGCTTTTTTTTAATTATTAGAAAATTTATTTTCGTCAGGTTTTTCTGTAAACGACTTTTGTCACTTTGACATTTAAAATTAAATTGTCAGTTTTTCTTTTTTGAAACTGAATACGCGTAAAAAACGGAATCTTTTAAAATTAAATGTAGTGAAGTGTGCAGAGGAACTGTTGGATCTGCATCTAACACACCAGAAGAAGACGTTTACGAAAGATTAGCAAGAGCTTTTGATGTACATAGAACTTTAATGCCAGATTTTAAATTTCCCACCAATTTTTAGTTCTATAAAGTTACTAAAACAAATTTTGCCAACATATATTTTTTAAACGAATCCAAGTTATGCCAACATAAACCCTAAATTCTTTGACCTTGAAAATTTTTATATGAAAAAAACGTACTTTACTTAGTCTATTCAGAACATTGTGCTAAACTTATAATTGTATTACTTGTGTATTTCATTGTCCAGGTAACGATCAGGATATGACAAGGGCACACCCAGACCCATTTTTGCGATCCATGGCTTTGTGGACATTGAAAGAACATCAAGCAGCTTTGAGTACTCTTTTAGTTGGCAATGCTGGTACACAGCATCAGGCACATGAAGATGACTCTCGTGAAACTAATCAAGCTGATCCTAACGTATTTAATTTCTACGTTTATTTAAGAACGCATCCACTTCTTGTTAGACAAAATATGGCTAGTTCTGGACAACGCAAACTTTGGTTGGCCAATGGCAAACAGGTAAAATTAATAAATCTCTTGTTCTATTTTTGCGTTTTGGAATATTTATAGTTTTTCTTAATTTTATTAGGTTGTTGTTGAAGATTCCATAACTCCTGTTGAACGTCAATTGTATTTCACAACAGCTCATGGACACTTCAGAGCTGGGTGCCCTGCCTTGGCCTTGGAAGTTCTATCAAAGTTGCCATATGTGGTCGCTGATACTGCAAAACAACCAACTCCAGGTACTTCGTGTGTTTCTTTTAAGAAGATACAGTAAACATTCCAAATTTTTAGTTATATCACCAAAAGAGAATAAATCTGAAGCACAAATTAACACTGGAATCCTCGCTTGGGATAGTAGACCCCAAATAAGCCAAAAAGCTGAAGAGATTGATTGGGGCGCTACGAATGACTTCGGCGTTAAAACTGATGATTTTGAGCTGAAGTGGTCAGATGATGAGAAGGATTCTGAAGGATCTGAGGATGGGTTGAAAATGAAAGTAGATAAAAAAGAAGATGATGATATTGATGAGCAAGATGCAGAGGAAAATGCTGCTGAACAAATTGACATTATGGCTCAGCAGTTAAAATTTGTTGCCTGTTTAAAAATTTTGATGGAAGAGTTGTCTACTCTTGCAACTGGTTTTGAAGTAGATGGTATGTATTTGTTTTGTTATTCTTAAATTTTCATTTATTCAATTGATATTCAATTCATTTTACTTGAAGGTTAAAAATTCATAAACATTCTTTCCATAACAAAATTTAGAAGTATTTATATGTTTATGTGATATTACATTACTAAATAATAAAAAATAATAAAACAGTTAAATAATTTCATTGAAGTAATAAACTGCCACATAGTTTTATTAAGCAGTTACACTTGAAACATATTATAGATATTAACGATACAAATTTGATTATGAGCATTTTAACGAAACGAGTTTGATTGCCAAAACGAGGCAGTGAGCCGAGTTTTGCGGCAATCAAACGAGTCTTGTTAAGTGCCATAAGCAAACGTGTATTGCTCAATATTTTATCTTCATCAATAAATTCTGGTTCAATGTATTTTGTTATATAAAAAGAGTGCGGTAATATTCATTACCGCACTGAGCTCGTAACGATACTAAAATTAATTTGGTTATAACAACACCGATGAAGATAAAGTCATAAATATAATTTTGTTTGTAATACTAGTTATTCTAAAGAGGTTATTTGTCAATATTTATTATGATTTAAGCAAAATCGGACAATTGATTCAAGTCCATAATAAGAATGTTGTTTTCATATTAATTGATTTTGTAGCACCGCTTGTTTCAAGATAGCAATGCCAGCGTACATAAATCAAACAAGTAGAGACACTCACTGTCAGTTCCTTTGATGTCAAAATACCGATTTTGATGACTTTGAACGGCTCCTGGGGGGTACTTTCCGATAATACTAACAGATGGCGCTACTACTTTATCACATATTATTGCTAGCAGAGCCAGTAACTGGCTCTGATTGGTAGCAGAGCCAGTAGATATAGGAGAGTACCGCCATTCTTTGATCCGTAAAAATGCCGCCATCGCCGTCATTTTTGTTCCCATCAGCAATGCCTGAGTGAGTTATGTATAAAATTTTACTTGAAATTGGCAAGACTGTAAGTCTAAGTCAAACTCGAGGTTAGCAGGTTATATTTTGCGTCAGTTTGTGTCAAATAATAAACAAAACCTAACCTGCTAACCTCGAATTTGACATAGACTTACAGTCTTGCCAATTTTAAGTAAAATTTCGGATTGCCAATAAATGTCACATTGACGGAATTGTGTTACTAATCTCAAAGTGACGCATATGACACAAGAACAAACATGGCGGACGTGGCGGTACTCTCCTATATCTACTGACTCTGATTGGTAGTAAGGTCACTATATCAATAAGGTACCGCCATTCCATTCCTCGCTTGAGAATGTCAGAACATTGTGAGATAAGGATAACAAATACAAATTTCCCAAGTGCAATAGGGAGGACACCAGTTTTTGGGGATTTTCTTTTTGGTGTAATGGCACTTGTAAAGTGAGGAATCTGTTAGGTTATGTGTTTTTATATCCAGTTGGAGAAAATGATGCGACAAGGATAGATATAAAAAATCACTAATGGCGGTACCTTATTGATATAGTAACCTTAATTGGTAGAACTGTGTGCTGCCATCTGATAGTCAACCTTAGAAATACCCCCCGAGTTACTGTTCAAGGCACTCTAGACAGGTTTCAACATTTGGCATGAGTGTCTCTACTTGTTTGGTTTATGTACGTTGGCAATGCTGTGTACACTGTGTTATTCTATGTATACAGGGTGCCCCAATAGGTTTTTAATTCCTGTGGTGGTGTGATATGTTACCCTAATTTTTTTCGTTAATAACCAATTGTCTATCTTGTTTAATAACTGAGTTGTTCAACAAATTCACCTTTATTAAAAAATAATTGATCTCTATCAATAAGGTCACTGGCCTGACGCAACTGCGATGAAATTACGACATACTTACAATGAGATCACACCGGCAACTCATGTTATGCACATCAAAGCGATTAATATAGCAGCTGAGCATACCTTCTGGAGCTGGTCTAATAGTAAAGGTGGATGCTGGTCTGTGCAAGTGGCCATTTCGAAAAATCGACACCATTTTGATTTCATTATTTCGAAAGACAATATTTATTAAAAATGCACTGCGTAAGCATATGAGGTATCACTTTACAAATTTTTTATGTGTTCCAGGATGGGGTACCGCACTATTGCAAATTTTCACATTTTTGGTTCTTCAAAAAAAAAGTCATTCTTGATGAAAAGTTTTGCTCTAAAAGTTAGAAAGTGTGGGATTGACCTTCAGCAACTGCTTTAATTTTAAATTTTTGTAAAAAACCAATTTTGTTTCAAAACTGAATAAAAAAAATGTTACACTTTGAAGGAATTGTTATAATTCTTCGAAAATTTAGTAAAAATAATGTCTCATGGATGTAAACAAATGATAAAATTTTCAGAATTGAGACACGTAAATTACCTTCAAGGATGACACGTTACGAAATTTTTTTTTTCTTTTTAAACCTTTAATAACCTATAGGACCACCTCTGGGACAAATCTGTAGATTTGGCAAGCCAGGGAAGAACGTTTACATTGGCATTTTCAATAAAATCCATCATGTGGTTTGCAACGTGAGGTCGCTTATTATCTTGCTGGAAAATACCATTCTCTATCTCGTCTAATAAAGGAAGAAAAACTGGCTGTAGAACTGCGTTTACATATCGATTTGGAGTTAATGTACCTTGAATAAGATGTAGAGGTGGTCTTATAGGTTATTAAAGATTTAAAAAGAAAACACGCGTCATCCTTGCACGTAATTTACGTGTCTCAATTCTGAAAATTTGATCATTTGTTTACATCCATGAGACATTATTATTACTAAATTTTTGAAGAATTATAACAGTTCCTTCCCTTGAGCATTTTTTTTAGAACTCAGTATACAAAGTGTAGTTAAAAATATCAGAAATAACTTCACTAAGAAAATTGTATTTTCGTGGTACAGTAATTATTTTTTTAATGCAAAATACTTGTTAAAATCTGTCATTGGCATTGTCAGCCAGTATCTTGTATACAATATGCAGCTAAAAATTTATATATTTAACAAGTTATATCATTAACAAGAAGAATAATTAACTCGTTCATTGTATGAAGCAACTGCAACACGACTAGTCGCCCCATTGTCAGTCGCAAGCAACTATTTTGTGCAGGTCGCATCATGTTCGCATTGCAGTTGCTTCAGTGTGCAGTGAGTATATAAACCCATAGAATTATCGCTTATGAGTTTCTTGTCTGTTACGTCGTAATCGCATCGTCTCAGTGAGCGAACAGCTTAACTGGTAGCCCTGAAAAGGGCAAGTGTTGACCATCGATCAAGTCATTTTCACTCACAATAGGATGACCAACTTTCACAATTCCCATGTGCGGTCATTGGAAAACCCACACGCGATTCACAGGACCCATTGTCAAACAAGATTTTCCTTAAATTTGTGGACGAATTAATTTCTGGGCTTTTGATTGTTTTTTTTGTTTTACCCAATCGTTTGAGTTTGAAAGGATATTTGAATTTTTTACAAAAGGATTTGGATGATCTATTAGAGGATGTTTCTTTAAATGTCATCTGGAACTTGTGGTTTATGCATGATGGTGCATCGCAATATTTTGGTCGAGAATCTAGAAACGATTTAAATAATACCTGCAATCATCGGTGGATCAGTTGAGATGGTTTTGTGGCATGGCTTGCTTGTTCCCCAGATTTCTACTTGTGGAGACAGCTAATAACACTAGTGTATCAAGAAAAAATCGGGAACATTCAACATCTTCCACAAAGTATTTTTAACGCTGACACTGCCCGTGCATTATATCAATACCTTTTTGGTAGAACATCGTAAGTGTCATTTGACAGATTTTAAAGAACATTTGTTTGGTTATTGTTTGAAATAAGAGACACATGATTATATTTTTTTTGATATAGTGTTTCTTTAGTCTCTTAGTTTTATTCTGAAATAGTTTATTTGTTGATATTCCTAATTTTTGTTACTTGATATTTACTTCACTGATACTTTACTGGTAAGTTATTGAATGCGCTAGTATCTTACTATAGTAATTATTGCATTGTCTTTTGCTGGAAGTAAAATTTTGTGTCACCTAAATCATAGTAAATGTTGAAACTTGAGTCAAAAATCATGAACTGAAATATAAAATGGTAACTAAAATAATATAAAATCATTTCAACAAATACAAACATTCTTGTTGAATACATAAAAATGTTAGTAACAAAAACAACTACAGCTATTCAAAATGATTTGCTGCATTTTCCATACACAGAACCACCTACTGCTCGGCACCAAACATCCTGTAAAAGTTAAGTTCATCTGTCAAAATTGTATAGGTTATATTATTAAGTAGCTTTACTCATCACTGCCAACATAAATTTAATTTTAAAAAATCCACATCCTTCTAGACGTTGAAAGTTTTCGATCATACGGTAAATAGAAGTTATTTTGTTTAACGAAAAACATGTAAATGTTAATACTCTTTTAGTGTTCAACACTTTTTACCTTCTTCATCTGTTTCTAGTAAGACATCTGGAACTATTTCTTTACGCTTCATTTGCTTGCATTCACATTGATTTAAACTAATAATATTTTGACTGCTGTGAAAGTACTAATTTGGTAACTTATGGTTAGTTATTAGAAACGGAACTATTCTGGTATTAACTCCATACGTATAATTAATAACCATTTTTTTCCGCAAAGCAAGCAGCTGATCTGATGTAGCAAAAATGTAGCAAGCAGTTTATAAATTCATGAAGCTACTTCGTGTGTTTCACAGTAGTTTTGTTATAAGGTTCATGTTTTTCCCTTCGGTCAAATTTTGCAAATTTATAACCAACAGCATTATTTTTTGTGCATTGAAGAACCATTTGGGAGATGTCTGATCATCATAGTAAGAATTTCTGGAAAACTTCAATGTTTACTTCATTCCAATACTTGTATGACTGTTGTCGTCTACTTAATGTTACTTCTTGTGTCCGTCTATTAACAGGAACTTTCACTATGCATGATAACAGCCAATCATATTGAAGTTGTTGATTTCCCAATTCTCAATAAAATTTTTCAACGTCATGACGAAAGTTTTCATCGAACAATTATGCTGACAACTTTATTACAAAGGTTACATTCCCAGACAGTACTTTTCAGTTTTTCTTGGTAATCTCGGAGGTATCTGTGGTTGTTTCCTGTAACTTCATTTACCTACAACTCAATAATTGTCATAGTTGTCCTCTTCATCTGCCTTACAGTAGGAGCTTTCAGTCATGTTACTTCTTTTTGAATTAAACGAATATTCCGAAGAGTCGTTTCTGTGTCGTCTGGAATCACAATCCACCAACTTGTTAAAATGAGTTTCTTCAGGTGGCGGACCGAACAGTTGTCGGATGATCTACAGCAGGCATGTCAAACATGCAGCCCTTTGCAAGCATACCTGTGGCCTGCACAAGGACACTGTAGCGATTTAGGTAATTCTGCAATAATTTTTATTAAATTACTTCAATTAGTTGTGTGCTGCTCGCATAACAACACATATGGCCCTCGAGGGACCCTCAGTTTGATATGTCTGATCTACAGAATATGTATAGTTGTCATTCAGTTGTTCCACGTCCACATAGTCGTTCATTTTGCACGTTAATGGTGTACTAAAGATTTTTGCAGGTGCAGATTCATCGTGATCACTGTTTTGTGTTAAAGAGCCTTTTTTAAAAGATGAACTCGCAGAGTGTAGTGTATGTTCAAGTATAAGCATAAGTTTCTCTCGCTTCTGGAGCCTTTTATTATTATAAAATGCTGTGAAAATGCACAAATTGCTTACACTCTAGTTGAAACAAAAAAGAAGCCGACCTGCGATTGGTTACTATAATAATCAATGTTAGTGAAAATCGCAGACCAACCCCCTTATCGTTTACACACCACGGCAGCTCTAAAAACTTTTTACTTACCGCAATGGCCCTAGCTAACTCAAGTTTCGGCGGCCTTGGGTTGCAGATTCTAATCATCAGCTGTACTTCTGCAAGCTCTTTAAAAAAAAAAAACGGCGCCATAAATCTACAGATTTCGAGAAGAAAATAAAGTCATAACAAACAACTAAAGTTTATTTAATAATCAATTAATAGTTGTCTTGCAACATCAGGAATAAATCTTTAAATTGTTTGTAATAGAATCAAAATGTTTTAATACAGTACTGTAATTATGCTGAATATGCAGCATGCACGACAGTAAAAAGTGAACCTCTTTTGGGTCCTCAGATTTAATTTGAACACAATCCAATCATGGAGTAAGCTTACCACAGTCGTATATTTTAACCGTTAACTCGGTGTTAATAACAAAGCAGCGTGTAAGCACCGTTTACAGAAATTGCTTAATAAACATTAAAATGAGCGTTCTATAATAGATTAAATTTTAAAAGTTGCAAACAATTAATACATATCAAATCGCAGTGTAAGTAATAAAGTGCATTTGAAGATCTAGGTGCAATTATTATTTATAAATTTATTAATTGTGGCGAAGCGCCGTTGTAGTCAGCCGAACCAAAATTACTTCGGTGGACGGTGTAATCGATAAACGTCGAAATAGGACTAACCTGGCTTGTAAAAAATCGGTTGCAAGCAGGAGATAAGTCGGTTCCAAAATGTGGTCGGAGCAACCACAGGATTATCTACGGGTTCTGTGTTAGCAACAGCATTGACCTCGTTTTACGAAATCGATAATGGAACGGTAGGTCTTCATAGCGAATTGTTGTATTCAAAATGACATTCAAAAGCGTCCAGATTGGAGTTGTGGGTTCAAAATGTCAATTAAGAGCTAAGAAAGGGAAAATTACTAAATTTGAATATCAAACAAGGAAGTACAAGCATACCTGATTTTAGTCATCAGCTCACAAACGAAGTTAATTAACTACGGTGCAAATAGCACGCAAAAATGCCTTCGTGGAAGCAAGTTGCTTCAATGGAATGCAAAAATCGAATGGACGCTACGTGAGAAACAGCTGCGATAACAAGTGAATTTCGGGAAAACCAAAATCGGTATTCCTGCGCGGAACAAGATTTGATATTTAAACTTGAAATACAGCGGATTATAACTCAAGTGAAAATATACAGGCTGGCTTGAAATAGATGGTTAATTGGCGAAACTAATAGGCAAAGCTAAAGATTTGTTTCATAGTTTTGAAAATAATGTTACGCAATGTATTTAACTCAAAATGAAATGCTTAATTTAAAAGTTTTTGAAATAAAATTAAGTTTTGTAACTCGATCAGCTTCAACACAATGTGTTTTCAGATTATGTTTAATACTACTGCCTACAGATGTAAGCCTATATCATACAAGGCATTTTACTATATAAGTTTATTAAATAAGAACTTTTTAATACCTATTGCAAATTTAAAATAACTTTATTTTCGAAAACAACACCACACACTCCCTAAAACAGCTCCCACCAAACTACTGTAAGTTAGGTAAACTAACGTAAGTGTATTCTCTGAATGTAATTTTTTGGCAGTGGTCTATTATGATATGTTTTATCAGACTTTTTTTCACCCTTTTTACACCCTAGACCAGTGGTCGCCAACCTGTCGATCGCGAGCTACCGGTAGCTCACGGGGGCAATTCTGGTAGCTCTCACAAATATTTTAATTTAAAAAATACAAAATCAGAGAAGCTTCCTAAAATTCCACAAAAAAATCTAATTGTCATAATATTAAACATAAACAGCGGCAACGTTGCGGCGAGCGATCTGCCGCTGACGCCATCAAGCTAGAATCGGCTAGAATCGGCTAGAACCGACCAGCCGGACCAGTGCGTTAGTGTTCGAGAACGATCTGGATTGCTTTGAACGGGATAAATACGCACGGCGCGGCGACATTGCGCTTAGTTTAAAACTGAACGCGTAACCAACGTCCAGCGGTTGGGTTAGTAGTGAACAACAAAAAATAATATTATGGCAAGCAGTTGTAAGAAGGTAAAGACATACCACTTTCATTCGGAATGGGAAGAACAATACTTTTTTACAGAAGTTAAAGATAAAAATGTGTGTTTGTTATGTAATACTTCGGTCTCCGTTGCTAAAAAAGGAAATATTGAGAGACATCATAAAACTGTACATTCTAATTTTGAAAAATCATTCCCACTACATTCTGCCGCCAGAAAGGAGAAACTGAAACAGTTAAAAAAGCAGTTAATTGGACAACAATCAATATTTTTAAGAACAATCGACAAAAATAAGGCTGCAACTGAAGCATCGTACCGTGTGTCCCAGATAATTGCACAAAAAAAGAAACCTTATGAAGAAGGGGAAATGATAAAACAGGCGTTTTTAGAAGCTGCTGACTCGTTATTTGCCAACTTTAGAAACAAAGACGAGATAGTTTCAGCTATAAAATCTATGCAACTTTCTGCTAATACCGTGATGAGACGTGTAGAAGTAATGAGCAATGATATTTTTTTACAGTTAAGAACTGACTTAGATAACTGTGTTTATTTTTCACTTTAACTGGATGAATCAACAGATGTCGTTGACACTGTCCAGATGGCCGTGTTCGTCAGGATGGTTTTTAGTGATTTTACGATTAAAGAAGATCTTTTGAAGTTTATTTTACTGAAAGGACACACTACTGGACAGGAGTTGTTTTCTCATTTAAAAAATATTATTTCTTCCGAGAAAATTCCAATATCGAAAATGGTAGGCTTGACAACCGATGGCCGCTCCAGCTATGGTGGGTTTTGATAAGGGTCTGGTGGCGTTATGTCGTAAAGATGAAACTTTTCCGCAATTTCTCTCTTACCACTGCATTATCCATCAGGAAGCATTATGTGGAAATTTCCTGAAACTAAACAACGTTATGAAACTGGTGGTAAAAATTGTGAACAAGATTAGAGCTCAAGCGTTACAAAGAAGATTATTCAAAACCTTGGCCGATGAAGTTGACTGTCAATACGGGGACCTACTCCTTCACTCTGAAGTCCGATGGTTAAGTAGGGGACGGGTGCTGAAACGTTTTAATGATGTCCTATCTGGCATAGTTCAATTTTTCAAAAAACGCGATGAACCGACTCCGGAACTAGAAAATTCAATCTGGCTTAGAGATTTTGGTTTTCTCGTGGACATTACCGAGAAATTAAACGAACTTAATTTGCAGCTTCAGGGGAGAGACAAAGAACTAGCAGAAATGATTTCTGATATAAAAGCATTTATCAAAAAGCTGGAGTTTTGGGAACAAAACCTAATTAACAGCGATGCCAAGCATTTTCCTATTCTTTCAGAAAAAATATCTCAAAATCCATTAGAACCCTATGACAGCAAATATCATGTAGAAATAGTTTCTACCCTGAAGAATAACTTCAAAAATCGTTTTAAGGATTTCAACGAAATGGCTTTAGTAGCGCAGTTTGTTGTTTCACCCTTTATGGAAATTGATATCCAACAGTTTGCAAAATGATTTAGCCTTAAAATCGTTAGTCTCAAGTACCAAATGTATCTGGCCTATTGTAAGTAAAGACAAATATTCAGTTCTATGCCGTGTTGCCTTGAAAGTGAAAGCATTATTCAGTTCAACCTATTTGTGTGAATCTTCTTTTTCCAATATGAAGTTTATTAAGAACAAATATCGCAATCGACTTACAGATGAACATTTGGATAATTGTATTCGAATGGCTGTATCAAATTATACTGCAAACATTAAAAAAATTATCGATGAGTCTGAGTGTCAGCCTTCTCATTGAACGTGCTTTTTTATTTTTCAATGTTTATGTTCATGATAGTGCGTTACTTTTTTGTTGTTATTATTAACTATTTTTAAATCTTACGTGATATGCCGTTGTGGCTGGATAAAAGTTTGTGTTTATTTTTCAAACAACTTCGTTTGGTAGGTAGGAATGTAGTTATTATTAGTACCTATGTATTATGTATTACCAGTTAAATAAATAGTAAAATAAATACATATAATGATAAATTAACTGTGGATTATTTCATTTACGTTGCGTTACGTGGCTTCCGTGTGGGTAGCTCGCTGTTTATTCCAAAATTAACAAGTAGCTCAACACATTGAAGAGGTTGGCGACCACTGCCCTAGACAGTGGAAAAAGTCCGATAAAACATATCATAACGTAAGTGTCACAGTTTAGTTTGGACTTAACGATGTTTTAGAAGAAACACATAGTTACTTACGGTACAAATACGGCATGCTATTCAACATAAAGACTCTTACAATGAAAAAATAATTAGTTTTACAACGGGAAGCTACTAGGTACGTTTATGATGTTTTGACGGTAGATCAGCTGAAGCTTTGCTCTTACGATATACTGAAAATGTCAGTTTCTGCAAAAATGTCACTTACGATGTTCTGTTAAAAAGGTATCAATATCAGCAATCATGGGCCAGGAGGGCAAATTGTGCATTCAGACAGGAGGAGGAAATGTTGAACAAGAAGTTTACAATTGGCTCTTTTGAGGGCTACCAGTTATTTATATGAGATCAATATTTTTTAATATAGGTGGATTTATTTAATAACTTGATTATTAGACAAAATAAGCATTTGGTTATTAAAGAAAGAATGTTCTATTTGGGGTAATATATCACCCCACCAGAGAAATTAAAAACATCTAGGAGCATCCTCCATAAGACATACACTTTATTTCTCAAATAAACTAAAATATTTGGTGCTTTTTAATGTTTCAATATTTTCTTTTGCAAAAAGGTACTGTTAAAAGTTAGAAACAATTAAGAATGTTGATATTGTTTAAAAAAAGTATTCATTTCAGGAGTTATAAAATGTACATTTTTAGCACAGTAAATGTTTTGACATTTATGTTGATCTAAATTTGATGTATTAAAGATTAGTTTTTTGTAAAGTACATTTTTTTCTATAATAATTTTCAAGGTCAATTTTCTAGGGGATAAGTTGAATTCCTACAAGGTCCCTAGTTTTAATAATGTTGGTACATAGATTTTTAGTTCTTTTTTTCCACTAAAAAGATTATTGTCATTTTGACAGATGTCATAATAGTGGGTAAAACGAACAGCATAGTAAAATATTGCAAATTTATTAATTATTAAACTTACATTTGAAAATAAAAATAATGAATGTTTGCAAAATTAAAGGTAATTGTAATTAAACGACAAATTGAAAGAATGATAAATTTTGACATTCAAAATTGACACATAACCATAATTTTGAAAAAGTTATACCAACACGAGGTATAAAAATTTCCTAGCGTTTTAATCACATATCTACCCACATTGTAACACTTTGGCAGTTATTATAGAAAAAAAACGTACTTTATATTTCATTTATAATATGCCAAACCTTTGTTAATATGTTTTCCTGTTTTTATTTAAAATCCAATTAATGTGTAACCAGTAATGATGGAGATTAATATACACATATTTTAGCATTTATTTTGATCATTGATAATGCCAGTTTGTATTTATTTAAATTGAAGATTATTACATAAACAAACAATAGCCGGCAGTACGGCTGAGTGGTATCGCATATCTCACGGCACTTGTAAAAGTTAAGCCCCAGTCTGCTTGGTCAGTACTTAGAAGATGGGTGAACATCTGGAGAGCGGGCGTAGTGTTGTAGCTTAGACAGGCTCTACTACCTCAAGTACCTCTGTCGAATTTAAAAATGCACATACCCTCAGCGGCTCGGTGCACCCGGTACCCTGACACTGTATAAACGGTATAAGGGGTTACAGATTATGTATGTATGTACACAAACAATAAAATCTCTCTAGATTATCAGTCTTGCGACTGGTTTGTCGCAGCTTTCCATATTTGTCTCTCTAAGGCTGTATTTTTCTTCATTTTGTAACTACTACTGCCCGAGTCCAATATTAATTGTTTCATATATTGTAGACGAGGTCTTCCTCTGGGTTTTCCAGTTGTTTCAAGTATTTCATTTCTTCTCATTATGTGCATTCTTCTCGTCTTTATATGACTCCAAATTTTCCTTTCTTCCTGAATCATTCTTAGCACGTCTTCATTTGTTTTTCTTTGGGTCCAAGGGATTTTCAATATTTGCCAGAAGCACTACATCTCGAAGGTCTCAATTTTTCTCTGTTCTGCTTTTCCGATGGTCCACGTTTCGCAGCCATATAATGCCAAGCTCCATATGTATGTTTTTGTAAATTGTTTTTTTGGTGTCTATCGTTAACCCGTTGGACGTAAGCAGTTGTTTCTTTTCGTAGAAGGTTTTTTTAGCCATATTTAGCCTGTTGTTTATTTCTCTCGTGCATCTGCCATTTTGTGTGATTATTCTTCCCAGGTATTTGAATTCACTCACAGATTGCACCATCTCCCCTTGAATGGAGATGTTGTCCATCTTTTGGTTCTTTCTTGAGCACTTCATCACTTTTGTTTTGGTCTTGTTTAACTTTATGTTATAGTTTCTAAATACATTGTCCATATCTTCCAATGCTTGTCTTAGCTCTTCTTCCGATTCGATGATTAGTGCTATGTGATCCGCGTATCTAATTGTGTTGATTCTTTCCCCGTGGATGTATACACCTGAAGTCTTCGTCTCATTAAATTCGTTGATGGCTTGTATGTATATATTGAAGAGCAGCGGTGATAGGCCGCAACCCTGTCTAACTCTGCGCCTGATTCTTGCCTCTTCTCACTCTTCATTGTATGGTATGACTGCGGTTTGATTTTTGTATAAGTTTTTGATGATATTCCTGTCATTGCCGTCTATACCAATATTACGTAATATAGTGAACAACTTAGTCCAATTTACTCTGTCGAAAGCCTTTTCTGCATCTATAAAGGCTATGTATAATTCTTTATCTTTGTTTAATATTTTTTCAATTGTTATTCTTAGGGCCAGTATGGCTTCCTTCGAGCCCGAGTTTTTTCTAAACCCAAATTGGTCTTCTGTCAGATTCTCTTCAATTTTCTTTTCAATTCTTTGAATTATTTTAACTAATATTTTTGATGCTTGTGATGGTAGACTTATTGTTCTATGTTCTTCGCATTTTCGTATTAATGCTTTTTTTTGGAATGGTAATTATCTTTGTTTTTGTAAAACTGGTTTTTTATGTATTGTTCTTTAGCTTTTTTGCATTCTCTCTGTATCTTATTTCTTAGTTCTTTATATATTCTTCTTCCCTGTTCTGTTTATGTTTTTATATCACCGACGCTCTTCTATCAGGTTTAATATTTCTTTTGTAATACACCGATTCTTATACTGTTGTTTCTTTACACTTAGAACCCTTTTTTTGATTTTTATTATTCCTTGTTCTATTTTGTTCCACCTATTTTCAATGTTATCATTTGGGTTGCTCGACCTATTCACTTCCTCTTTGATAGTTTCCTGTAGTGTCCTAAGTGTCGTGTCATTTTTTATGTCTTCTAGATTCCACACAGTGTTCTTTTTATTTGTCAGTTTCTTTAGATTGATTCTAGATTTCATTGTGACTATATTATGGTCACTGTATATCTGGTTCCGCGTAGCTTCTTGAATCTTTTGTTTGGTTTTTAAATCTGACGATAATGTAATCTATTTGGTAACGTTTGGTATGCCCTGGCATTTTCCAAATATATCTTTTTCTTACGTGATGTTGGAATAGTGTGTTCGTGATTATCAGTTTATGTTTCGCACAAAACTCAATTAGACGTTCTCCACGCTTGTTTCTTTTCCCTAATCTTTCATTGTATTGTGTGTACTCTAGTACTCTTCCTAAATCTTTATTCAGAATTTTACCAACTCCTGCTGTTCCGTCAGCTTTAGCTTGAGTGTAGATTATCCTGTATCGACCAGACCAGAAGTCTCCTTGTTGTGGCCATCTCATTTCGCTTATACCCAATATTTCTATTTGGTTCTTTTCCATTTCATATTTTAAGTTCTCTAGCTTACCACATTGTAGTATAGCGATCTTACATTCCAACACGTAATTTTCTTTACATGTTTATTTCGTATTTTGCCTTCTTGAGTTGTCCCACCCAGGAAATCCGATTGGGGGACTATTTTACTTCCGGGTACCCATTTAACTTTCGAAGACATCATCATATATGCTGCATTACGAGGGAATACTATTTATTTGACGAAGTGGGTTCTTTTCTCCTTTTTTGTCGATCTTGATTAATTTGGTCTGTGTAGTCTGATAACATTTCCTTTATCAGGTTTCGATTTGAAGTTATACCGCCTGTGTTCAGTTGTCAGAGCCTCGCTTGTTTGAAATAGGGTGTACTGCGTAAAGGTGAGGTTGACTTTTGATGTGAGAGGCTGTGTATACGCTTCAACATCCCATTAACACCCCAAAACAATAAAATTTTCTGAAAAAAATAAAAAAAAATTAATAGTATATTACGTTACAAGATCGGTAAGTGCCATAGAACAGGCCGAGAAGGTGTTAGAAAAATAAGACCTGAAGTTTCGAGATTTGCTATTTTTTTGAGGCCGTTTCCATTAAGGCACTTAATGATCTAGTCTCGTATAAAATTTTTTGCGCTATTAACTAATAAAAATAAAAATACCGTTGAATATTTGAGATATTGTTTTCCTAAACAAAGTGCGTGATTGTCGTTTCTATAGTAACTAAACACAAAACAATGCTCTATAACAGTCTTAGGACTGTACGGGCTTGATATTTCTTTGGCATACCAACCAACAAGGATACGGGAATTTGGCCTTTGCGTCACAGATAACGAACCCGAAAACAAGTAGAAATAGGTTGGTAGCGCAAAAAATAATGAACAGCTATTCATGCAAGTTTCAGTTTAAAAATATTTAAGATCTTATTTATTTACAGAATTTAAAAATGTTGCGTACAGAGAAGGATATTTTAGACATTCAAGAAATAGTAAGAACACATTTGCAAATATGTAGCAAAGCAATTTATTAATATCAAGCACATTTTTTGTTTCTCGCCTATTAAAATTGTTGCTGTAATAAAATGTTGTTGTGCTATATCTAAAATTACTAACAATTAACTGGTCGTGTAACTACAAATTACAGGTTTACTTAGACCGTCTTAATGGTTACCTGTCAAATTTTGTTCGGGCAAAAATATACACTTAAATAAGTTAAATAATGTTCAAAAATCCACTTAGAAAATATGGACCAATTAAACAAATAGCAGTTGAATAAGTTAAATTTTATTATTTTATTTTATAAAGTGAATAAAAGTATTGAGTGGGTTTGTACTACTTTAGATTTTGATAAAATTTTATTGTGTGTGGCATCTGCCACTTTGGGAAAAATGTAAGATAAAGTTAAAAAGAATATGAACAGAGTTATTACAGATAGCTTCAGAAATTTAATTGTTATTTATGTATTAAGGGCATAATCAATAGATTATAGCACGATTATAGCGAAGCGGAGAGCTATAATCATGATAGGCACGTGGTACATACAACGTTTTATTTCATTTTAGTCCTTAAAATGGACAAAATTCAAGGATTCGGTATTTTGGCCACAGACTACGTCGTTGTGTTGCTGGCGCTGTGCATTTCTGGTGTGCTATGGTTTCTATGCAGATTGTTGGTGTTGCTATACTACATTGTTGGTGCTTGTTATACTGCTTAACAACTTTATAGGCCCTAGGGTGATAAAAGCCGTTTTATGGGAAATAAAATAACTTATACCTAATTCAGAACATAAATAATAATAATAATAATATGCCCTTTATTGTAACTATTTCAATACATTACTGACAAATGAAATAAAATTGGAAGGAATTCAACTTTAATGCCTTTAGTCAAACTGTGATACTTTTTTTTTAAACGTGTGTATTCATTTAAATAATAAATTGAAATTGTTATCTGTTAAAAATGAAATTTTTAAAATTTTGTTGGAAGGCTGACTCAATTGAAGTGTTAATCTATAGCCTTACAATCATTTAATTTACTTCTATCACAAAATGTAAAGAAAAATTGGGTTCATTAATTCGTTGAAAATTTTAATAATTGTTTCACAAAGTCTGATCTTTTTTTTAATCAATGTTCTGTACTACAAAAATTTGTTTTGTATATATTTTGAATAGTTTTTTGGTAAAAGGATAATATTTTCCCTATTTTAAATAATAACAGAACGTTTGTTCAGTAATTTTCAGTACAAATTTGGATAGGTAATTCCAATAGCTATATAATAAATGTAAGCCCTCAAAAGAACAACGACATGGATATGTAAGGGCTCTCAAGGTCTAAGATTTTGAGATTGAATCTCTTCTCTTTTGATTGAATTTCCTCGAGATCTGTGTGTAATTAGTTATGCCAACGATTAATAGCAGCTTTGTTGTGATTTGTGTAACTTAAAATCATTTGGTGGAAGTTGTTTTCATTGCACCGTAATGATGTGCACTTTGCACTAACTTATAACATTACAGGAGGCCAGTTACGTTACCAACTGTATATTTGGTTGGAGAAGGAAGTAGAAGCATTGCGGGAATTATGTAACTACACTTCAGATCAAAATACAGATGCAGACTTGGATCTAACGGCCGATACTGATTTGGCGGAGGTCAGCAATCCTAGGCCAACACTGCACGAAATACTTATACAAGAAAAACTTGACTTTGAAGCTAAGGTCATGAGGGCTGCTAACAGGAAGCGATGGTTGCGAGGTATGTGAAATAATTTAATGTAATTAATTTATTTAGGTGATTTTTTACAGCCAATGAAACACTGCTTCGAACTTTTTTGAGCTACTGTTCTTTACATGGAGCCACTGGTGGTTTAGCATCTGTTCGGATGGAATTGGTTTTGCTGTTGCAGGAATTACAACAGGAAAAGACGCAACAGCAGCTATTGAGTCCTTTACCTTTCCCTACTAGCCTTCCTCTACTTGCAGCTAGTGTTGCGAGCAGTAAGACTGTTACTGCTGATCCAGTTCGTTACCTACAGAGCCTTACTCATGACATGTTACACACCGTAAGTAGATTGTGGTTCTTGCAATTAACACCGCATGTTAATATATTGTTAATACTTTATAGATTGTGGACTTACCTCAACCAAATACATCACAAAGCCAGTTATTAGTTTTAAGGGACTTGGCAGTTGCTCTCTCTGCTTGCATTTACCAGTCCTTGTGTGATTCAGACACCTTCAAAAGTAATCTTCAGGATACTCAGGTAAAGTTGAATAATACAGAGACATTGAAAAAGATTGAAGACTACGTAATGCTGTTGGTAACCACATTTACAAAAGTCAATTTGACAATCAGTAATGGGGTGCCACACACAAAGAACCTCCGTAAGCTTGGCATCACGTTTTTGAAACACCCTGAATATATGTTAGATTTTTGTTCAACTAAAATAAGGCGATTTGAAAGTGAACTAGTTCGAAAGTATTCAGGAAACATTTTTTTTTAGGAAAATTGTGTAACTCACTTGGTGGGCAGAAAGAGACGAGGTTCCATAGGTGAAAGACAACAAATTCACACATTGCCGGCAAAATGGCCTGGAGTAACCAGTTTACGAGCGTTGTTAGCACGGGAAAAAGATGAAGACACACCTAGGCTTACAGTTGTATTGTGTGAAGCATTTACTGCTACATATCTTGCCTTACTGTTATATGGACTCGCTACTTTAGACTGTGTCATTCTGTTTCATGTTACTGGACATAGTTTCTCACAGGAAACATGGGGGCAGTAAGTAAATTACTTAAATACAAATATGTTTTTATTTTATGAGTAGAATTTATCTTGTTTTATTTTTATTGTATTCATAATAGCTATTTATGCAACAATATTTTATCTACGACCTTAATTTTACTGTTATTAATCTATAAATATTGATTTAACAAATGTTTGCATCTACGACACTTCTAATTTATGTCATAATAAATAGTAGCCCATGCGCGGGCGAATGTTTGCGAAGCCAGTGCTGTCAAGGTCAGTTACGAAATGTAATTATTAATACTACACATCTGAGTGTATTCATTACATAACGCTTTAATTATTTCAAAAACACTTTATCTGTACCGCAAGAAGCAACTAGAATAACTTTGCAACTTCAGTTCCAGTTCGAAATTGTAGTTTTATAACCTCACTTCACTTTTAGCACATGGGCTAAAAGTAAACAGCTGATTTCTTTAACCACGGTAAACTATAAAACGTCACTTTTAGTGAAACAAGCTAGCACTAAAAGGCCTACTTTTAGTAGTGGTCGTAGATAAAATAATATAATAATTTTAAGTTCTTCTCTTTCCTCTTAATATACGAAAATTTTAAGTTAAATTGCTATTTTGAAAATATGTAGCTGTAATTTTGTGTTGGTTATCTTGAATTAATACAAAAAGTGTTACATAAATACAATAAATTCATTCATATGTTATTATTGTTTATGCTGAAATGCTTGTTTACAATAATTTTGTAACTTTTAGACTGTTTGGAGGTGGAACTAAAAAACTACTAAGAACTGCTAGTGTAACAAATTCAGCTAACACTCAACAAAGTGCTCAAAATACACCAACAGAGGAAGGAAGTGGCCCTGCAATGTGGTTAAACAAGCAACGGGTTAAATTAAACTGTAAATTACTGGGACACCAACCAGCCACCATGAAAGAGGACAAAGCTACTTATCGTGAACAATTTGTCCCTCCTGAAATGAGTATGTTGGCATATTTGCTTACCAAGGTACATAATTTCACATACAATTTTTCTTTAATAAGTATTGGGAATACCACAAAAATAAGTAGTTTTCATTTTTAACAACATGACAGATTAATATTTGCTTTGTAGCCTGATGCTGGACCGGACTGTGATGATGTCTCAAGTGACTCAGAAAGTGAAGAAGAAGACGTATTTGATTCTCCACCAGTAGAAATAGTAAATAACAATGAACATTCTGACCCAAATTCATACTCATGGGTTGTACTTAAGTTAGCAACATTACGAATTGTGCAAACAAGACTGAGTGATTTCCTTGCGGTATGTACAAAAAGCATAGCAAAGAAGCATATATTTTACAATGTAGTTTATAGGTAGCAGGATTGGAATTATCTGAATTGCCGGTTGCTAGTCCATTTATACATAGTACTTTAAGACGCATGACTAAATGGCAGGATGCACTGAAAAAGGAATTGGATAGCCGACAAGCACCACCTGAGTATATTCCTGGATGTTTTCTAGAAAATACTACTGGACCTCCGCTTCAAAAATACAAGTATAAAATTCTGCTATTTACTGCTGCAAATTTAAATTACGTTATACTACGGATTGATCAAAATTAAATAACCTCATTGTATATTTACAAAAACCTTTATTTGGCTTTCAGACAATTGTTAGAACCTCAGAATACGCCATTTATAAACAAAAGTGCAGCAAGTGCTGTACGTAGGCTTTGGACGTACCTAGTTCATCAAGAAAGTGTGCAGGACATATTCATAAGAGCAGTATTTGGGAAACGCCGCTCGATCACTGCAATTGATGAAGTGTTGCCTCATTCCGAACCAGTTATTGAACCTGTACGAATTATTCACAAAGAACAAGATTCTATAGCAGCATTCAGTCTGAATCAGGTAAATATTTTCTACAAGGTGTTGACATTTGAGCAGATACTTTTAAGAGACTTCTTGTAAAAGGTAAATGGTGGACTAATAGTCATAGCGACTCCCAGAGAACTACAAGAAATGGACATTTCTCTACTCCTGGAACTACCGGCATGGCTAGAAGATGAATGTGAATTAGATATTTTGAATTTGAAACAAGATATGCCTGATTCTACAGCTCCACCATTCTTAGTAATACAGAGTGCAGGTGACAAAGCTAAGGATCCACAACCTGGTAGCCCTCAATCGGGACTCGCTGGTCAGAGTGGCCGAGGAACCAGTGTGGTAAGCAATTTATAAGCATAATTTGAATAATGTGTGTTAATAATCTTCATACCATAAAAGCATTATAAATAACGATCTCTTTGCTAAAATAATTATGCTGTGGACTTGTGTGTCTTAGTAATATTAGAAACTGTAATTAATTACATTTTGTCTTTTCCAATGGAAAAATGACGGTAATTTTAAAAAATTACACATTAACATTAACAAACCTATAACATATTTCCTTACTAAAACGATTTAATAAGTAATGAGCTAGTGGAGTCAAAAGAGACTCCAGTATTATTTTATTCTGTGTAGAATTAATTTAAACTTAAACAGGCATATCGATATTAATTATGCCATTCAGATTGATTACTTATGACATTTCTGAGCAATATAAAGTTTTGACTTATGTAATAGTATATTAAGTATTAAGAACGGTAAGGACACTTTACTGATCGAAGGCAATTGTTTGGAGGAGGAGCAAAGCGATGACTCCAATTTTTTGTTTGAGATTGGTAATTCCTTAACGTTCGTGATGCTTATGAGGTTTTTTGCATGATAGAAATGTATTTTTCTTCAAACGTCAGTAAAATGTGACATTATACCACAGAATAATATGTTGGTGGCACTGTAAGTCTATGTCAAATTCGAGGTTAGCAGGTTAGGTTTTGCATCAGTCTGTCTCAAAACTGAGGCAAAACCTAACCTACTAACCTCGAATTTTAACTTACCGTTCTAGAACAGTACACGTAACTTACTGATTTGGCAACAAACGCGGTAACTAAGTAAAATCGTTCTATCATGCAAAAAAGTATTTTTTTAAATTAATAAAAAAAAATTTATTTTGCGTTTATGATACAGCTATTAAATAAAGCACCCTAAAGAGCACATTTATAGCTCATTTTAGTACATAAATAGCATAGTACAATTTACTTTTTCAGAGTTGGTAACTATCAAATTTCATAATGGCAAACATAAAATTGCTGACAACATTATTTCAGCAATTTTTCGTATTTCGGGATACATGAAAAATCTTTTACACTAATTTTTAATTAAATTTAATAAAGATATGCAAAGGAAAGTTAACACAACCTCAGACTTCAAATTGAATTTTCAATTATCACATCAGCCTTAACAGCCACCACACAATTTCCTAAATTTTATAACTGCTAGCGATTATTTATTTGAAACTGGCATAAAAGGCACAAAATAGAAAAATTGTATAAAAAACTCATTTCGTAAATCATTCATTGCACTTGTTCTAAAGTTGGACGTGTGCTATAAAA
>CALNHX010010290.1:0-41613 GCA_940337035.1 Agriotes lineatus | reverse complement strand
CGTAGTTCCTTTTGTGTATGGGGTACCACAATGTTGGTCAATCAAATACTTCCATCTGCATGATATCTGCATTTAAACAAATATAACTCTAAATCGTGTTACTATTTATTTTTGGTAATTGTAACTACGCCAGACGATAGTTACCAATTAAATTAAATTGCAATAAAATCAAAGCAATACGCGAAAACCGGATAAGATTAAACTTAAAATCGGAAATCACAGCACAAAAAAGTGAACGATGGTAATATTTAAAAGTGAATAAAATGGAATGCTAATGCATGAAAAATAAAATTCTATTCTTTATGAATTTACAAAAAAAAAAATGTAAGTGAAAAGTAAATACCTACTGGTTTTCCCCAAGGTTTACAAAACACTGTATCACTCTCTAACGTGAGTTCTCGGTAAGGTTTTATTCAAGATATAATTTTTGACATTTTTAAAACAAAACACTGGACACTGTAATTTGCTATGCTGATCAAGTGCAAGCTATGCTGCTACTCGATAAACTTTGAAGATGTGAAATAAAAATTAAAAGTATTTATATCTCCTACCAACTCACTTTCCTTCCTAATTTGCAAAACGAGAATGGGTATTCTTAATCCGCAAAGTTCACATTACCACATTAGGATTTTAAGAAATAAGCATTGGCATTTTAAATCTCTTAAGTTAAATGAACTAAATCCTGTAGCCAATGAATTTTTCTGTTTATTTGTTAAATTATCTTAAGAATTACTTCTTTTAAGCATGATTGACAGTTACATTTAGCTTTAACAAAGGATTTTGAAGTTGTACAAAAGAAATGCATATTTCATTTTAAACAAGTTCTAAGAAAACTTAATCTTCACTTAGCTTAGTCTAAAATATGCAAGGGCAGTTAACCAATTCGAAAATAGAATAAATAGGTTGCAGGCAATTTTCCAAATATAGTTCAAATTAAATTTAAAAAAAATCAAATAAGAAAAATAAGAAAAAATGCAGAATATGCAAGTTTGATAAAAAATGCGAGACACAGTCAATATGTGCAAAATATGCAAATTGAAATTGGCTTTAATTAGTGTGAAATACTCCAATTCATTTGTACTTAAAAATTCAGTTGAGTACACTAAATAATAAACTCTATGCATTTTGCATATATTCACAGCTTGACTTATGACGTTTCTGAAGAGCTTCCAGTTTGTCTATTATAGATAATAAGGGGACTATTATCTTTATGACTGTAAACTACAAGAGCTTGAACAGCTGAATGATAATAACAGCGTTTTGTTAGTTACTTATTTATTTGTTGTACTATGTTCTCCATCTGTATGTGCTTTTGTACATACTCTGAAACGACGTTCTTTCTTTGATGTCATTTTAATTACTAGTCTATTATGAGATGTGATTACGAGCAATATATTGTCGGAAATACCCATTAACTTATATTAGCTGCATTAATGTAAATCAGTCTTCGGTGCTCCAGGAAAATAATCGTATATTATTTAATCTGTTTCTTCTTTTTCCTCCTACTATAGGCCAGTGGCCTGTTTTAACCACAAAGTGGTTCTATGAGCTCTCTTTCACCTTAGGCCGGGTAGGTGGCTAGCCTTGTTCGTCGAAACTGAGGAAGAGTTCCCTTGTTAGGGGTTAACATTAATTTGTTTGATTGTCAAAAATGTCAGTAAAGGTCATTTACTTTATTAAATACGTTGTTTATTAAATATTCCATGCTACTCACAGTTTATTATTCGTTTAACGAAAGAAACACGTCGCTTTATCGAATAACACATATTTACTATTGCAAAATTTCATTTACGGCCTGTTTGAAAAACTGTTGAGAACTTCTGACTTAACACCTCACGTTCGGCAAACTTTTATGCATATTAATAAATGTAATCTTTACATAAACCAGACGTTACTGATTCGACCAATGAGTATTTGATTGTAGCATATTAAGCTCTCAGTGCAATATGTTGAAAATTAAATTGTTTAAAACTCTACAGTTGTTTGCTTCTATAATTAGTGATCTGTTTTGGTAATTGTCCAATCTGAAGTATTGATCAATATTATTGATTATGCAAGGCCTGATTTACACTACGGCGGCAGTTTCAGGACATAGTAATTAAAATAACGGACAGCGGGGATCCAGTCGTTGTTGGTGATGTTAATCCTTTACTTGTTGGCAGGTGCTGTGCAACTCGGGAGGATTGACGGAGATTCCCGTAAAGCTACTGCCGCCAACTGTGGAGCATTTATCCCTAACCAGGAACCACTTCCCTGTCATCCGGAGCGACGCCTTCGCGGGGCTGCGCGCCCTGAAAAAGCTCTCCCTCGACGGAAACAACATATCAATCATCAAGCCGTTCGCATTCCGCGGCTTGCCGAGATTAAAGGAGCTTTCGATCCAGCAGACGCCTCTGACGACCGTAGCGCAGTTCGCGTTCGCCGGATTACAGAACATAACCTCCATCCTCCTGAGCCACAACCGAATCAAGAGGATCGAGGGCTACGCCTTCGCCGGCACGTCTAACCTAAAGCACCTAGTGCTCTCCAACAACCCGATAGTTAAAATAGAGAGCAACGCCTTCAGCGGGCTGACCAACGTCGAACGCTTGGCTTTGCCGTCCGGAATCCGCGCCATCGAGGTCGACGCGTTCAATGGGCTTGAACAAGTCGGCCTGCTAAAGCTGGCATTCATGGATTTGCCTTCGCTAAAATTTGGGACGTTCCGCGGGCTAACGATCGTGGGGGTGATGTCGATCCAGGAGTCCGACCTGGGGATCATCCGCCAGGGCGCGTTCGAAGGCCTGACCTACATCGGAAGCCTGAATTTCTTAAACAATAAGATAGACGCCATCCAGGAGATGCATATCATGCCCGAGCATCATATCCGTTCGATTAAGTTCCAGGGGAACCATGTGCTCGATATTCCTAAAGCGGAAAGCATTTGTTTTGCAGTTGATGTGCTTACTGTGATATCGAATCATTTCCCGTGCGACTGCCATATACATACGCTCATCGAGGGACCACTAGCCAACGGTAGCATCGAGCAATTTATATCGAGAAATTACTGCATCTCTCCACTGGAAGTGAACGGAAAAGTGATGAGCGACCTCGATGTGGAGGCGATCGGGAAGTGCGAAGAACAAGTTACTCGGGGGAATTTAGAGGCTGCGAAAGACTCAACTCAAACTAGTAGAAGCATTAGAGCGACACTTTTATTAACTTTCATTGCGCTAATTTTCCACTGGAGGTGAAACTGATCAGGCATAATTAAGTGTAGTGAATGAGAGCAAGGACCGGTTGCCGGTTAGCTGTTTAAAACTGTTAAGTGAAATTCGTTAATATCTCGTGCTTCCCGTATAGTTTAAACAATTTATTGTGTCATAGTGGTCGGCATGAGTTCTCCTTCAATGTATTGCTGTTTGCTTTTTGTGCCCACCGTTACTCGGGACGATATTGTTTTCAGATTGGACTATGCTGCTTTTCGAAAGACTATCTATAGTCTCTAATCAAATTCAAGATTGCGTATTAAGGATTAAGAGCCACAATTAGGTTAAGTTCAGACCCAGTTCCTGAAAATCGAAAAAAAATCATTCTTTCGCTGATAAGTGTATGCCAAAAATGTGTATATATGGAGACTCTTCCCTTTTTGGAAACTCTAGCCAGCACGAATTATGAGCAGACATATTTTAAACAATTATACCCTATGAAAAAAACAATCTTAAACATTTAAATTTATGTAGTGTACTATTGCAAGATCGGGACTTCTATGAGGTTTTGATTAACGCGTACAAGCAGATTCGATCAAGTTGAATCAGATTAAGGTCAGGTTAAATAGCTTAGGAGATTCCACTTTCAACACAAAAACATAAAAGTACGAAATAGATTTTGATTAAAATACCGAAACGAAAGCTTATATTTCGGCTCACCACCTCTAACAAATATTGATATTTATTTTTACTATTGCACAAATTTGTTCTTCTCCCTATTCTATTTGTCTTCGTGTAGACGTAACCGTTGCTGTAATGTGGATGCAACTAAATAAACAAACAAAATCATCTCAACGCAGAAGCTACTGACATACACGGAACGGTGTGGTGAGTAAAGGGTTATTCAAAGCCACTTAATACTTTGAAACGGCTGTAATTTTGTCGATAACTTGAATGCAAACGAAAAAACCTTTGTGTTCATGAAACAACTATAAAGTTGCAAGGTTTAATGTATATATTGGAGATTTTTCTCTTTGTTAGGTTACACTGAAAGAACTATTTACAAGTAATCAAGTGAAAGCTGCACACGTTAGCAACAGTGGAGCACAGGAGCAGTATTAGTCTGAAAGCGTAAGTGGTTCTACCTAAGTCAATTCGGGAGTAACGTAGAAAGTATGTATTAATAATTTGTCGGGGGCTCCTGAGTCGTATATTTTCGTCTTCTAATCCAGAAAAAGATGCCATCGTCAGGATGTAGTTGAAGTTGTGCTGGCTGCATGGACTTCTTACCTACCTCTACCTGCTGATGTTTTAATTCGCTTATCAATTCTACTGCATCCAATAGATACGTATTTCTTGGAGTATAAATAATGGACAGGTGCTCCATCGTGCACAAAGATGTAGCACTTATGTAATCTTGTAGTAATATAATTGTTAATCATGCCAAGACATTGTTTCCCCTTAACCGCGGCTATTTTTACTTATAAATTCACACCGCATGGTAACTTCTACATGGTAAGGTATCTACTTGCTCAACTACAAATTGTGAAATATTTTCAGACAAAATTATACAGTGAAGTACATATTACCTAATACCTTCATTAAGGTAATAATATGCTCGTCGGCCCAGTACATATTATGTAATTGTTATGGATTTAAGACAATTGGAAGTCTTTAACGGCCATTATAATTATGTAAGAAACGATTTCAGAGATTGGGGTGTGTCATTATTGAACAAAAAATTACAGCTCCTTGAAATAACGGTAACCGTTTTAGAGATATACAGTCCGCCATCAATTTCCATCTCTATCCACAGCTACCTAAACCTTCGAGTACGGATCTTCCCACAGCGACAGCTTTTTTTCCTATAATATAATCTACACAACCTCACTGATTTTATGCGAGAGTTTCCTAAAACAAGACAACAAAGCACTGTTCAAACTGTGAACAAGATGTTGCAGATTTTACCTTCAACCAAAGATAAGCTGTCCTCAGAAAGTGTTTACAGAGTTCCTTGCTCCTATAATGTTGTGTACATTGATGAAACAAGATGCTCAGTGACAACATGTATCTCTAAACGCCAGAGTTGTGTCAGGTCAAGACTCGCTTCATCAACAGCCCATCGCCGAATATTAACACTATACCGGCCATAGGATCCTCTTTGATAAAACTTCTATCATCTGAAAATTACCATTCTTCTTTCCGATCGCCTACTTGATGCTTTCCCCGCAAATAATTTTGCATGTAGAGCAATAAATTATTTGTACACCTTATCTTTCGAACGGATGGACATGCATGGCAATACGTGCTAAGTTCTTTTTGATTTTACAAAACCGCCTCCCGTGCTTGTTCTTCCACCACTGTAATTTACGACTTGTGTTTAAATTGCTTTTTAACTGAGTCAGAGAATTATTTAGTTCCAGTGTATGCTTTTCTTGTGATAATGGTCTTCCATATTATAAGTATAAACAATAAATAAGTTAATGCTTGCCATATTTATCATATTAAGGAATAAACAATTTGGTCGTCGCGTTTTGTGGTAGCAAATTCTATTAATTGTGTCAACGACTTTTTTTGATGCCCTGCTCTCATTGCTGTTAGTTTATGAGTCCTATCAATAAGCACTTCCACTAAAGTTATATTTTGAAACTTCTATTGTGGTGTTACTGTTCGTTAATGTATGGTTCTTGCAAGTTTTTGCTTAGAACATTTCTGTAAAAATGGGCACCTGCGGAACCCTACCAATTTATACCTACACCATAACAATTCTCTTCAAATTTTGATAAAATCCTGTCAAATTTCAAAAATTAATGCTACAGTGCCGCGAAGCACACAAAAACATATTTTCCGTGGATTTTGTGTGCTTGGAGGTACTGTAATTGATTTATCGCTCTTCTCTTGTCTCTTGTCGTCTTGTCATCGAAACGAAAATCTGCTGTTAAAAGATCAAATATTTTCACTCACTCTGTTTTTGTATCTTTTCTAGTTTCAAAATTTCGTAAACTTGCTGAAACACAGTTCGTAATCATACTGAATATGTCTTATATGTCTTATTAATTACAGTAAAAATTAATGACCAAATGTACGAAGTAGAATTTAATATATTTTTTTAATAAAGTTGTTACTACGGTGACAATCATAAAACCAGAAGTAATTACGATGTATTTCTATTTTCAGTACGTTTCAATCCATAACAAGGCCAATTCGTCATTAAATGACTTTTGAATAACCCTGTAACGGCCCAAATTTCAATCGAATACTGTAATTGTCACGGCAATAACTTTTAACTTTAACTTTTACTGTGTGAACAGTAAATTTCCATTTGTCCATTCATATTATTAAGCAGTAAGCTGTCTCCACAATGAAATTAAAAACAAAGGACAGACTTGTCCACGTCTCTGTAACACTCACTGTTCAGTACTGGAATACTGAAAAGATTCATATTTGATTTCTCATGAATAGGAGGGCTCAGTATTATAAAGCAAATTAGTCGGAAATTCCATTTTTAATTGGACTAAGGACGTATCTGAATGTTGTGCGAACATTTCGTGATTAATTAAAGGGTTATATAATAAAGCGAATTAAAAGCTTTTTAGAATTTCCGCTGCATGTCCCAAGGATGTTTTAGCGAGAAGACGTTCCGCTGTGATTATTAATTTTGAATTGTTGCCTTGAATGGAGCATTTATGATTTTTAGAATTGATAACCAAAGATCAAATTTGATTCTACATTATGCTGTTGGCAATAACGAAAATTTATGTCGACATCGGTTTTGTAGTGGAAATTGTATGCTCGTCTGTTATCGTTAGAAAAATGATTGTATAGTGACGGTGGGAGAAAAGTGTTTCATTAGGTAAGAAGAATACATAAGTTGCTAAACTCTTTAGTAAGAAGGGTGATTGATGAATATGTTGCTGAGTAGACTGCTATAAAAAATCATTTAAAATTAGAGACAAATTTTCGTTGATATGTAGGTCTATTTCTATTATAAGTTCAAGAAACATCTGGAATTGCAGTATCTATGCTGTTATTTGAACTGCTTTCATTTGGACTCAGCTGGTGCGACATTAATGGAGAAATTATTCGCAGGCCGTTCAATAATAAACCAATAATAACGAAAATTGTACAGAGAATATGAATAAAAAAATAAAATATTAAATCTGTTTTCAAAAATACCAATATCTATACACTGCATGACTGGTTTTGACATAGTTTTCTCAGAAAGATCAACAACACAGGACTGATAATTTAGCTAATGAGGACTCTCGAGGTTTTCGAAACTGAGCTGCTTAATTAGTAGGCGGGTGCTGATTGGGTTTCAGCAGCTAACTGGGTGAAAATGGCGTTAAAGCTCTTCGGGGTTACAGTTTTTGCTTTCTCAGTAGCTGCAAAAATGTGGAAATATACTTTATGGAAACCACAAAGTTTCGGTCTTTAACTTTCGTAGTTTTTCAGAAAATGTTGTGATTAATTAGGTAAAAATTAATGCCAGCAGTTAGCTGATTGACATATCTCAAAATTAACTCATTGTGCTAACTTAAACCTCCTTTTCAAATTTTGAGTTAGAAAGTCCACCACATGACATTTCTTTACTCACTAGAATTGCTTAACTAACAGTTTTTCTCGCTGAATAAATCCACATATTAATAAAAACATTAACTTATTCTTGTAGAAGAAGTTGTCAGCAGAGCATATAAGCCAATCACTAGTTTTCATTGCAAAGTAGCAAGTCTGTTTCCGTACACATTTGTAATTCAATAAAATTGTGGCATTTACAACGAAAGCGAGCACGTCACAATTAATAACTTTTTAATAATATACCTTTAACTTACAAGTATCCTTAAATTATCCAGCGTTCCGGTATTTACAAAATTACGCAATCAGCTTTAAATTTTCCCTCAGTAATTTTAGCATGTAGTGATACTCGAAATTATGAAATTATGTTCCGGTGTGAGTTGTTTTCTACTATGATAGAATATCGCAATTGTAACGGTAAATTATAGATACCGATAAGGTCATAGCTGTAATGAAGCGTTTAAACTAATAGATTTTATCGTGTTTCATGGTTAGATGTATAATAAAAGAGCGATTTGTGTTGATTGTTAAACTTTGTTATGCGTGCGTTTTAGAAAAACGTTTCGTAGCGGATACTTCTAAGGATCGACTTGCGTCAACAGTTTTTGTATGTTTTAGTAGTTTTATACTTATAGTTGAAACGTCTTGTCTATACTTGTGTAAATACTTGTCGCATATAAATGTATACGAAATTATTTATAAGACAATCAGTGCCTACAGCGTCTATGGATGTACATAACTCTACTGTTAACTATTTAAATGTGTTCCATTGTATACCGATATTCGATTGATTATAAAAATTCTTTTGAAATGTCTTATAATTGCAGTATAATTGTGTAAAGTATTTAAACAACGTGATATGCTTGAAACGGATACATATCGACAAGGTAAGGTAATGTTCAAGGTTCCTCAACTCGCGGCGGGGTGTTATAGGGATCTTGAATCCTTCTTCAACCAAGAATGGAAATTACAAGCAAAAGCAACCAACAACACTACCAGGTCAGTATCTGAGCCAACGACAACAACCTTAGAGTAACTATTTAATTTTTCTATCCTATACTTACAATCTCTATATCTCTATATTTCTCTGCAGCAATCGTTGTTACGCCATTTTTTCGTTTCCGATCTTAAAGAATGTTCTAATCTTGTCTTGTTCCTTTTATTACATAGAAAATCCGTTTTTCTTCTCATGCATTTTGCATTTTATTCAAAAGTGATATCTCATAAACGTGTTGCTGGTTTTCTACTTTATTGTAGAATATCCGGGGTATTCATCTAAAGCAATGGTTGTATTTTAGTCATACTTTCTAATACCAAATAAACAGTAATTTTGTAGTGTATCTCCATTAGAGCAATTTTTGGCCAGGACACATAATATATTTAACATAAATCCTAAATTCTTTAGAAAAAAAGTTAATACGTTCTATTATAATAAAGTTTGATTGCAGCCACGTCTACGAAACCCGAACCAGTAGTAGGAATGTTTAGTTTTTAATTTGTAATTATGTATTATTAGATTCTAAATTTAAATTTTTAGTTATTAGTTTGTACTTTTTAGATTGTAGTTTGTATTTTTTATTTTTATTTGTATTTTTATATTCTACTAGTATTTACAGTAAGAGGCCTGAACCGCCAATAATATAATTGGGCATGCCCCGTTTTATTGGTGTAAATAAATAAATAAATAAATAAATAATGAAGAAGAAATCTTCCATCTATTAGCGTTGCGGCATTATTTAAGAAATTATTCTACAACACCAACCCACAGTTTGAAATCTATCCTTATCATTTGCTGAATATAGGAATAAACAGCTTTGGCATAAGGCAAATGTCCTGCATTATGAAAATAAGGAAAAATTTCGGTGGTAGTAGTAACTAAAAACATTTCTCACCTGTCAGTAAATATAAATCGAAGAATTAAATCAATAACTTTTAAAGATGTTTCCATCATTTTGCAGCTTTACTTGTCGATTCAATATGTTTCAAGAGTTTTTCAATTTTAACTAAAATATCAGCAAAATCAGAATCTAAATTCACTTCTTCAGGTTTAATTTGTCGTGAAATAAGTTGTTCGTGCGAGTTCTCTAAATCAGGAAAACACTGCTCAAGCTCACGAAAGTGTTTTTTCCGTAGAACATTTATGATAGCTGTGGCAGTGAGCTTGTGGGCTCATCTGGCATATGTACGCACGAGCATTCAACATGTAGTTAATTGTTGATTTAGCATAAACAGTGCACCCAAGACTCTTCAATGCGCTTCAGTGCTAGGGAGAGGGTTTACGCAACACACTGCGCTAGGTTAAATTTTCAGTAATAATAGGACGAGAGGTCAAAATATTGCCGACAATAATTTTTGCGATTCAGATTATTTTCTAAAGTAACAGAAACGAGACAATCTGAAGAGCAAAAGTTGTCTGCAATATTTCCACCTAGAGTCCTATTCGTCTTGACAATTTAACTTTCCATTAAAAAATAGTTACAGAAAAAATTGTCGACGAAATAAAGCTCCTCGAAATATTGTCATATACAATACCGCGAGCGGTCGACGAATTGCCGAAAATGTTTGTCAAAGTGTATGAGTGTTTATTGCTTCGATATAAACTGGTCGAGTGCGACAGCACGAGACCAATTTTGAAGCAATAAACACGAATAAACACTTTGACAAAAATTCATGCAATTCGTCGGCTGCAAGCGGCATTTGAAGGACTATTGAACGAAAAAAATTGACATTTCTTAGTAATTAATCAATTTTATCACGTCCTCTTTGAAAATGAAAATATGTTGACGTAAAATAAATTGTTTGTCAAATTTGACATTTCTAATATCATATTTGATTAATTTTACAGGAAGTTAAATAAATGTCACAGGAAGAGAAAAAAATTGTCATTAAAACTCCGCTATTGGAATTGTTGCACAATTTTACGCTGATTGGTGGCAAATGACATAAATACTGAATTATGATTGGTGAACTGTTAACTTGAAGGGGGTGAGTTGAATAGTCACCACAATAGTTACAGAAAAAATTGTCGTTGAAATAAAGCTCCTCGAATTATTGTCACTAAGATAATTGTTCGATTGGTAGTTTATTTTTAAATTGAAGAATGCCGTTGGTTGACAATGATACCAGTTAAATTGTCGTAAAAATAAAATCCTAGTTCCCGGGATAGCACCTACAAAAATCAATTTGAAAGGACGTTGGCTATTTTATTATAGCGTTGGTTGATATACAGCCACTGTGGCAACTTTAGATTTTTTAAAAAGATTTCAAACTTCTTATATATCGATATTTGCAAAATTTTACTTAATAAAATATAAAGGTAATTATTAAGATAATGGAAAAATTAAATATGACCTGTTAATTGAATAGCAGTTAAATTACGTATACAAAACGATTTCAAACGAATGCAGTCTTTAAATATCCAAAACAATGCAATAAATTAGGACACCATATTCACCAAAATAAGGACCCTGCATCTCCCTCTGCTATGAACCGCCGCCCAGCTCACACGCGTAGGTTTTATCTCCGTACGCCACACGCTCTTAGGATTAACTTGTTGTAAGACCTTGTTACGGTCTAAAACGACTTTTACGACACCGTGCCGGCTCATACAAAAATTACGTAAAAGCTGAACGGCCAGGGCGGACGATATTTCTCTAAATCGGGACAAATACTCACCTAGGCCCGCTGCCTAGCCCGTAACAAGATATGCCGACAAGACATCAGTAAAGGAACGGGTGGTCCTACATGAAATAACCTACGGGCAACGGCCAAAGGGGCGGTAAACACTGACAAAATTAAATAGGGCGCCACCCGGTTTTATCGATATAAACGAAAAGGCAATTATCGACCCAGAGTAAAATCGGGAAATCGAATGAGCCTACCTTCTAACTTTGGACCTTGGCGAAATCCAAAGCTTAACGGGAATGGAATACAAGTGCAGCCTCACGAGTTCCAACGCTGCAGCGACGAGCGTCATAACCTACCTGCGGCGCTTAAACACTCAGGCTTTGCCGTACATTTATCTTTACACAATATATAACATAAACTAAAAATAAGCATGCATAGGCACGCAGGAAATCATAAAGCATCGTTCAATAAACCGTTCTATTGGTCCAAACACATGAAAATATTGGTATACAAAGCGTAAAAAGGCTTTCACATCAAACATTAACGGCATAAAACTGTAAACCAAGCGACAGCGAGCAGTAATATTAGTTTAACTTTTAGACTTTCAACAATGTTTAAGTTAAATACCTATTTAGCATCCTGATTACCGATTGAATTAATGCGTCTTAACTTTACCAGTATCCTGATAAATGAGAATCTTAAGCGTCACGTTGGTGTTACATTACTAAGAAATTGGTGTCACAATCATATAATTAAATCTAAGCAACTACTCTAACATCGCCTAATATATTGCGCTTCAATGTGTTTGGTAAATAAGTTGACAACTTTTCAATGATAACGATAAAGCGGTTAGTACAGAAAATACACACGCTACCTTAACCTTTAGCTTCGCCTGACTCCAAATTTGGGTACCATTTCGAACTCGCCTCGCAGCGTCGCAGAGCAGGGAAGGTCGCAAAGGCTACGGCTGCAAATGCTGAAGACGACCACCAAGGAATCCCTCGCAGGGCACAATATGCGGCCTAACGGGACGATCGCATGAAGACGGCGACCAAGGCACGCTCTCGCTGTATTTATTTCACTATAAGGTGGGAAATCGCCGGTGCGGCACACTATAACTGTCACCCGCGACGGCCCGTAAAGTACTCTAAATGAACAAAACCCTGCTATAACAGCACATAAAACACCGGCCAAATCAATGGAAACGCACAACGTCAAATTTCGCCGTAACAGCACATGGACAACGGGCCAAAAGAATGGAAACGAACTCTCTGCGAAAGTAAAACCACGACACGCGGTAAAAACACACTCAAAACAAAAACTGTGCCGCCACCCCACTACTCCAAGTGCAGCGGAGGGCGGCGGATCCGCTCCCGAAAAACCTGCTAGCAGTAACTGATCAAACAACACGGCCAAGACCAAAACTGGCTCCTAACTGACTAATTCCAAAAGGGACGCCACGCCAAGTTTTCGCGTCAGTCTTGCGACGTGCAGGTATAGCCAATGACGAGCAAGCAGGAACCCGTCGTTAAGTCGACTCTACGAAAGAATGCGATGGAAGTTACATTCTTTAGGAAAATATGTCGCTGGCTCTCATTGGCTCGTCTTTTGAATTTGACCTTACCAAGCGCGCTTAAGCGTGACAAAACAAATACAGCTGAAAAGAAGACAGCTAGAGATCCAAGCCGTTTTGCAGAACCTTCTTGAGAACCAAAAGGTGCGTGAGTATCACCTTTAGAATTTTTAGATGCAAATAGCTGAAGTACTATACGAGAAAATATTACTGAAAAGAAACCTATACATGCGAGCTCGTCAACTTTATAACAAAAATACTCCAAATGGTCGCATAATTATTGAATTTAAATAAAAATCTGGTGTGATACACGCACACAACTTCCTTTTACAGTGATCTTATAATTAGCCAAAAATTTGATTTAAAATTTTTAAGCATTTGTCAAAATTTTCAAAAATTACAAATTTTACAAGGTACAAAATAGAGTGTTAGTCCAAGAGACAAATTTTCTCTAGAATTTTAAGCTGAATTCAATAATGTAATAATATATGGGGTGTTCTATTTAAAATAGGAGTTAATAAAATATAGAAAAAAAAACAAAAGAAACCCATTTTAGAAGTATTTAACTGGAAAATCACCTATCTCACATCAATACACATTAAAAATGTAAAGTTTAAAAAAAATCGTTAGAGCCGTTTTTAAAAAAATCGAAAAAAGTAAAAAACCACAAGAGTAAACACCTACTTCCGGTTATGCAATTTTCTTAAAAAGCTTGCTGTCGCATCTACATAGTACACAAAACTTATATATGAAGTTATACGCCATGCCTTTTTCCGTTTTTGAGATATTCTGTTCGCAGACAGACACACAAACAGACCAATAAAAAAAAATGTTTTTTGGGATCAGGGGACTCTAAAACGTGAAGATCTGTTGACAACTCAATTTCGAATTTTTGGGGTGAATCCAATACTTCCTTTATTGTAAAAGGAAATAAAATGGCCTGACAACCTTACAGGGTTTTTAACCATAGCAGGCATTTATCAAGGCGGTACGTGCTATAAACAGTTAAATATTTATTAATTCATATGTTTAACTTTAACAGAAATAAACATCTGTTAAAATTTAATTTATTAATAGGCTCGTAAAAAAATTATATTACATTTGTTGCGATGGCATGCATCCCAATCTGAATATTAATAAAAACGTAGTGTACAGTATGATAAATAATTCTTTTACAGTACTATTACAATACCTAAATGAATAAATTGCCACTAAAATTTGGCACACTTGAAGAAAGACTCTAGACAGTTATTTAGAAATACTGTATTGAATAATTACTAGAACTATTTTTACAAAACAATCATAATATGTACATAATTGCAATCGCGAAAAAATACAGGATACAAAAACATGTAATAAACAAACTAAGTAACTTACGATTGCATATACAGTGAGCGCCAAAAAGCATTGGTCAGTTTCAATACCTAATAAAAACCCATACACTTCACCTATGGAATCAATAATAATTTCTTCATAAATCGGAAACTTGGGAGTGTTGTTTCAATGTTTGACATCCTCCGAAAGTGACAGTTTGGTGTGCTGTTTCACCGTCAAAGATTGTCGGGGCTCATTTTTTCGAGGAAATTGGTGAAACGGTAACGGTTACATCTCAAAGACATTACATGCTTTAAAGTACTTTTTATTGCAAATAGAGGAGGAGATAGTAAATGAATATTGGTTTCAACAGGACGGTGCTACAAATTACAAATTACACCGCAAGAATTAATACGAATCTCCTACGACAATCGTTTCCAAATAAATTGATTTCTTGCTATGGTGACCTTTATTAGCCCTCGAGATCGCAGGACATAACCACTCCTGATTTTTTCTTTGGGATTACTTGAAGAGCAGAGTATTTACAAGAAAGAAAAGAAATCTGGAAAAGCTTAAAATGTTTATTCGGGAAAATATTGAAGCTGTACTGCAGGATATGAGGCAACGTGTGATGAGAGATTTCGGCCACCGTTTAAAAGAGTGCATTCAACAAGAGGGGAGTCATTTAACCCACAGCATTTTTCATAAGTGAATCTCCCATTCTTAGTCTTCAAGAAATAGTTCTGATTAACTGTGTAATTTAAGCAAATAAATTGTTATTACAAATTGAAACTGACCAATGCTTTTTGGCGCTCACTGTATATGAAATGAAATTACATGAACACTAGTATAGTTTGTTTATTTGCTTTATTATTCCAGTGGTCTTTGTAAATGCCAGTTTTTAAGTTTTTATAATGGTTTTTTAGGTACGTAAGCATGCGTAATGATCCCTAACCAAAATATTGAAATATTACAAAGGAAAGCGACAACATTACAAAGCACACATTTCATTGTTTGCTTCCTATATTTATGTCCTTTTTTAGAGAGGAGAAAATAACAAATAACTGCCTTTTTGTTATGTGCAATAGGCCTTGAACTTGATAAAAATAATTATAGTTGCGCATAAGTTTTATTGTCCCAGTTTTAAGTTCACAATAATCAATTTTCCTTTGGATAATTGCATCGATGGAAAAATGGTTTCGACTTTTTTCAGAACTTTTTATTTCGATTACATCATCTTCATCTACCAATCCGTCTGGAGAACATGCGAGGTAACAGTATTTGTCGTAAATTATCAAGCCACTCCTTTTTACAAGTTTTTTAGAGCGTTCCTCAAACAAAGACATTGTACTTTCTTCGTTGTCTAACCCAAATTTGGTAGCACTGTTACTTGAGAAGGTCGAGTACAAAAACGAGGAAACTGTTTTGGCAGTGGATGTTGTTTTTCGTAGCAAATTTTTCCAAACGTTGATGCTGTAATTCGCTTTCTTCTTTCGCTCTTCCAAATTTCGCTATGGGATTGCAATATTGTATCGTGAAATAACTAGTCTTTGTCGGTTTGATGTAGTGTACTCAAAAACTCTGCGGATTTTAGAGAGTATAAATTCGGTTCTATATCTGCAATAGGTTCACAAGTTTCTGAACTATAGTGCTCATCGATTGTATCAAAAGCTTTCCGTTTTGCAGATTTGCCTGTAAAACGGTATATTGTTAGCTAGTATTGACAACAAAAAGATTTGAAATAATACCTTTTCTACGAGTTTCCCTTGCTTTACTTCTTCTTTCGTAAAAATTGTTTAGGTATAGTCCAGTGGTGCTATTAGGGTCCAATCTCTCCAGTGTTTCGATTACATTTCCGTTTGTGTTGTATGAAATTGCAGCGGTTCTGTGTAATTCGGCCTTTCTCACCGCCCTACACTTACTGAATTATTACCTTAAAATGTACGGGGTTTGCTAGCTTAATCAGTCGGTGAGCTATGAGATTCTTTTTACATCGCCAGAGTGGCTATGGGGCAGCTAATGTTAAGACCAGCCCGTAGACACCTGAAATGCTGTACTTACAGATGTAGACCCAACAGCTTACAATGAATACATATAATCTGTAAGAGAATAAACAAGACACAACTACATGTAAACAGATACACGAAACAGTGGCGCATGGCGCCTAAAAAATATATTAATTAGAAGCTTAATATTGAGTTCATAGTGAAAGCGCAAAGTTCACCAACGCAAAATGTGCAATCGTTAAGTTCAAACTAATAAGCCGCACCCACAGTTGTCGTTTCTTAATCGCACTTCCATGAATAAGCCTGCAATCTGCCAAGTCAGAATGTAACGTGTTACTTTGCCGGGGATTTCCCTTTATAGAGCCGCAACACCTTGCCGGCCGTTACGCAATTATTTGTGCTAATTGCAAACAGCGTCCTTGTTTCGCTGTGCGATTACAAGCGTAATTAACCTGGTTTCTACAGCAATTGCAGCTTCCTGCGATATCAGACTGATTCAATGGGACAGCTTGGACCTGGGCCCGAGTCAACGGTACTGTGCTTCTGCGGCTTGCACGTACAGCACTCTACAAACCTTTCTAAAGGTCGATTCGCTCTAACTTGAACTGGATAGCGCACCAAGTGCTACGCTATGTTCGCACCCTTTTTCGCGGACTAGCGCGACCCTTTCACCTAGAGGACCTTGGCGAGAAACCTCTTGAAAGCCCCTGCGTAGATTCAACTATGCTGTCGATTATTAACACGCACTATAAGCGCATTCTTTCACGTAATCTCGGCGCGTTACACTCTACAGTCCGCAACTGCGTACACAGCTATTATCCCTCATACTGTGGTTCAACGTAAATAGTACAAAATTAATTCATACTGCTGGGACTTATCACTAATTGGTGTATAATGAAAGGTAAAAAATACGTAAATATAGGTGGCACGAATTGACCCGTTTCACCTGCATCTCATCTCATACGAACCTTTCAGTGAAAAATTCAAACGTTTGCCGCCCACGAATTTTGAGACTACGGAATTGTAACTTTCGGCTGCGTTGGTATCTACATCATGTAGTAAACTTCCTGAATTGAATGCAAGTCGTCTATTTATATTTTTGAGCACATCAAACAAACTGCTTGTTTCCGAATCAGGTATTATGTTTTCCTAGAAAATTTCATTATACAAATCGTAACTATTGTTATGATACACCATACGTTGGTCGTAGACAAAATTAAAACGTATAAAAGAAATTGGGATGTTAGTACAATCCATATTAACTCATTAAAAAAGGTCGATGATGTTTATAAAAGTTTCATGAATAAATTTGAGTTAAAGCAAATTAGTAATAAAATGATCGCTATTGAACGTTTACAGGTGCTTTGAATATAAAAAGAATATTTAAGAGAAGGCAGTACGTAATGTATATAAAAAAATTAAATGTTAAGAAGCAAGTAAGAGAAGCAAAGAATTTAATTACAGAAGATAATTGGCAACTTGGTAAAGCTTAATGGATACAAGGATTGTTATTTACAAGTGAATAATTGAAGAATTAATTGGAACAGTTTTATTGCGAAGAATACACCTGACAAGTAACATAAATAAAAAAGGTGTTTACATCAATCTAGAAGTGTCGGTGAAGCGAGAGGATCCATTCCGGAAGGTAGGAGCAGAGGCAGGAGCAGATCTGGTTTTTTTCTGTTGCCTGTTTGCTGTCAAGGATTTTGAGTTTTGGAGTATTGGACGAAGCTTGAAACTGGTGATCCATACGTGAGTGCTTCATTACAGAGAGTTGTTTAGAGAGGGTCCATTCCAGAAGGTAGTGAAAGAGACAGGAGCAGATATGGGATTGTTCTATTAGCTGGTTGCTGTCAGGGATTTTAGGTTTCGTGGTATTGGACGAGGCGTGACACTGGTGATTTGTTCGTGACAGCTGCGTTGCAAGAAGTTTCGTAAAGGGGTCGACTACAGTCTTGAACATTTTCAAAGTGGAATATACAAGGTGGGTAATTTCTTAGAACATACCAACTATAAATCAAATAAAGACGTTTTACAAGGTGCAATTAATTAAGAAACAATTACTTACCGTATTATATAAAGTTATAATGTACAATTCATAGAATTGGGCATTTGTCATTGAGATTTGAGAACTACTGTTGACATTTGGTTGACATTAGAAGTGATATTCAATTTGAATGAATAGTTGAAAAATACTTGAAAACCATTTTTTCAGAACAAAGTAATTAGATAATTAAACCCAAACCCCTGAAAGAGTCTCAGGCGCTATCATCTTAATATTTGAAACTTCAATTTTAAACAGAGTAGCCAGTACATTATCTTAACTCAAAGAAAAATTCATTACCTCCTTATCTATTTTACAGAAATAATCCGCGCAGGAGGAATGGTCAATAAATATATGTTTTGGTCGCTCAACGAACACGATTTGGTCGAGAATGATTCACTACCTTGTTTCCTATATGCAATGGCCTTGGTGACGGCATTTCTAAATCTCTCCAAAGTATCACTGTTTGTGATTCTTTTTCTAAGTGCTATGGGGCATTTTGACTTTGGCAATTTCCGCAATTTTATTTAAATAGTTTCCTAATAAGTGATTGAGACATTCAATTTTCTCAACGACAAATTGTTGGACCGTATGGTGCTACCGCGGTTAACTTTCTATAAACACTACTGTCACCATCACCGATTATTCGACCGTATACCACATATACCTACATTTGTATAAATAACGTAAATATCATCATCATCAAATATGTCCACTCCAGACAAGGCGTTATAATTTGTTCGATAAAAACGCTCACTCCACGCTCCGTCTACTATCACAGGTATTACAGGAATGCCATCTTGGTTGACATTTCCCGTTTCTAGTATTGCTAATTTTGCCTCTTCTTCGCCGACAGCTTTCATTGTCTCCTCATCGTAAACAGCTGAAGCTATTTGACCATGAAATTTGGTATACCTATGTCTTACTAGACGTGTGGGAAACGTCCATTGCTGCAAAGAGTTCGGATAGCAGACCGTATCCATTGCCGGTCGAAATTGCACCCAAAACAGCCGCAACATTTGAATTTTGCTTGTGTTCGGGTCTTCAGTCGTTACAACTTGTATAATATTACATACTGCGCATTTAAATGACAAAGCACTTTGCAGCCCCTCTATGTTTTCCGAAATAAGATGCATGTCAAAAAACGAACAGTCAAAACCAAAAAACCATACGCATTTAACAAAATTGTATAAATGGTAATTAACTTTTATAGAACCTCTGTGCTTCAAAGCTTTGAGCTGATTCGGAAAATAATATATGTTTATAAGGCGCCGACCAGTAATTTGAAATGAATTTTATGCAGTGTTCTCTTTTTTGCAGTAGAGTTCTTCAAGTTCACTGCTGCCATTATTCTCTTCGTCGGAATTTAAACTTAAACTATGATAATCTGGTTTGTTTTTTGAAAAATCATTGCCATTGGACAATGATTCTGTTTCGGAAATATTATCGTCGTTGTCGCTTTCATTGAATGGAAGTTCGTGTTCATTTTCAGATATGGTATCGAAAAAGTTTTCATTACTTTCCGAAAAAGGAAATTCAGCTGGTAAGGAACTTATCTGAGCTTCAGAATTACAAGTAAAGGACATCACACTATCAACATCAGAAGTTGGGTAACCAGCAACTAATGTCTCTGGCTCTGTTTGTAAATGAGCGAGCAGCTTCCATCTCTTGGAGAGAATTATACGTTATATTTATTACAGAACTATATTCACCTATCGCGTCGATATTCTTATGCGATAAAAGTAATACAATATGGTTTTTCGTAAAAAAAAAACAAAAGCGTCAAAGAGTTACCTGTTTTATTAGTACAAAAACAGTTATTTGTCTACCAAGTGTGGAATAACCGAGTTTTCGCACGTGGCAAACAATATCGTTTTACAGAGAAGTTACTTACGAACCCAGAATCACACCATTTGGCACGCTTAAGATTTTTGAGGTATTTTTTGATAACTTTGTTTTATACTCACAAAATAATGTCGGTCAATATTCTTACATCATGATTGTAGGAGTTTCTAAACAGCTTTAGCAATAACAAATTACAAAAAGTAGTCAGAAAAAGTAACTTAAAAATTAATATACCGATTCATGTCATTAGACCCATATGATCTAAATATCATTTCGTTCACCGTAGCATGTTTTGGTTGAAGTGAAACAATTCTGTTTATTGTTTAATAACATATTGACAGTCTGGTGTTATAATCTTTTTGCAAAAATGGTACGTGGTAAAGCTATTATCAATTTGTTTAATTCCGGTAGATCTTGTGGCAAAATTTTCAAACAATTGCAATTATCGTGTTCTTATTCTTCTTTGTTAGCCGTTTTCTATCAGATTGATATAGGCCTCTCTCATATTATTTCAAGTGTCTCTATTCTGCGCCACTTGGTACCAGTTTAAACCAGCATTTGATGGTAGCTATTCTTCTCGTTATGTCGACAACCTGCGTTCGTTTACGTATCCATTCGTTTGTTTTACGGTCTGCAAGAGTAATTCCTAGTAATTTTCTTTCAATGGATCTCTGGTGTACTTGTAGCCTGTTTACGGTTTTCCTGTTCAATACCCAAGTCTCTGCACCGTATGTGGTGACTGGAAGTATGCATTCATTGTATATTTTTGATTTAAATTTGCAGGACATCTTCATATTTAAGACGTCCTTTAAATTATCGTGTTATAGTGCATGAAATATTGTGAAACTATAAAACAGGAGAATCAATAGCAGAACAAGCAAATTTAGGACGAACTTCAAATATTACACCAGCAAATTTAAAAGCTTTGCTTATCTGGGGCAAATGATATGATTCTGGGCTGGTACATTAATAAACGTTTACCTTCCTTTCTTCCTGCTATTGAATTTTTAAACCGAGTGTTGGAAACTAAGTCATTTTCTAACCACACTTAAAAAGTTAGGAAATATTCATTTTTTAGCTAGTTTAAAACAGTGTGGAAAAGTATGCCATATCCTAACTAAAATTGATGTAAATTGATATGGAAAATCGAATTTTTCCGAACAAGTTAGAAAAATGCATATATTTTTGGCACGAATAAGAACAAAGTCTGGCAATCTTATAAATGAACTACATAAATTACATAGTTTTGTTGCTATACAGAAATATTCTACATTTAAAAAAAGTTTTATTAAGTACATTACAGTTTAAAAGAGCAATTGTCTTGCATGTTTCTATGTTCGCTACCAGCCTTTACCAATCTTTATATGTCTCGACGTTGTATAAGTACTTTTGAAAGATTATTTTTAATTAAAACCATACGCTAAAGCGTACAAAGCACGAACCTGTATATTTCTAAATACCAACAACAACCACACCATTCTGTGCGGTAGCAAAAGCAAAATGTTATTCATTTCACCCTTGTGTTACAATAGTTATTTAGACCACAAGTGTTAGAAGTGCACGCTAACACAAGTTGTCTATAAAAATTTCAAAAATTTTATTAAATATTTAAATCCAAGCCTATTTTGTATAGAATTTTATTTGCCTTCATTATAGTCAAGTGCGTTGGTCATTCTGCTAACCAAGGAAACGATTTTATTTATTGAAATCTGTAATTTGTTCACGTCAAAATAAAACTAAAAATGAATAAAAGAATAAATAATTGGTTTCTAAAATCGTTCATTCCTAAATTAAAAGCAAAGTGTCACTGAGTGAAGAAAAGTGCCACTTCATACACAGAAATTAATTTAAAAAAGCCTACTTTTTTAAATAAAATTTAAAAAAATAGATATTTATGCATTAAGGGAGAATGAATATCTCCTGTGGTGTATACCATATTTTTTTAAATTTTATTAAAAAAAGTAGGCCTTGTTAAATTAATTTCAGTGTATGAAGTGGCACTTTTTTTCGCTCAGTGAAAAAATTACACTTTGCTTTTAATTTAGGAATGAACGATTTTAAATAGACGTTACCTTAGTTACCAGAACTGACCAACGCACTTGACTAAAATGAAGGCAAATAAAATTCTATACAAAATAGGCTTGGATTTGAATATTTAATGAAATTTAAAAAAATATATAGACAACTCATGTTAGCGTGCTTATTTTTCACGCCCTGCGCCTGGTTTAATAACCTTTCGCACTTGTGAAAAAAGTTGCATTTCTAACACTTGTGCTCTAAATAACTATTTTTTACTATATATTAGTAAGAATAGCATGAAATTTCAAAATGTCATAATGACATTTATAATTATAATATGTAAGTAACATCAAGGATTGTCTCAATGTATGGTTACTAAAACGTTATTTGTAGTTGCATGGTTACCATGACTGTGAGGGAGACAAAATTTGACAGGCCCCTTTGGAGTTATGAGTAGCTTTTCATATTTTGTATCTATGACAAAAAATATCATGTTTCTAGTAAATAAACAAAATTTTTATACTATCTTTCAACGCAATACCTTCATAATAACGATGTGATAATAATGAAAGTTCCAAACAAGAAACGCCCAGTTTCAAAATGTCACGAAAGGGCGCACTATGTTGTTAAATAAATCAACAGTATAGAATACATCGTAACGCGATATCTAAAACGACGAAACAAAATCTAAATGTTATTACCTTACACTCCCAACGGAAATTTTGTATTATTTCAATTTCAAAACAGAAACAAAATTACATTTATCTAAAGCCAAAAATTAGTATCTAGTAAAGCTAGGTACTTTGCACGAAGTTGTTTCATAAGCTCATTTTTACTTTTTCGTGGCGTAGCCAAACGATATTTTCTTTTTGGCATTCTACAAGTTGTTTAAATAACCAAAAAACTCTATACACGCACTTGTGGGGCACTAACAACTACTGTTACCGATAATCGATACAGAAAGCAAAAGTGTGTAAATGGATTTTTTTAAAGGAAAATTTTGTATTTATACTGACCAGGAATGTGCTAATTATTACAATACCTAATGAGCAAAAGGCATTGGGGCTAATTACTGTATTTTCACAATTTGTCATTTACAGTAATTGTTATTGTCAGACAAATTATGTTTTAAATTCCTGCGTAATGCTACAATTTCTCAGTATGTTGATATCGTTGACAATTACAAAATATGAATCACACCAAAACATTTCAGTGACTATTCAACACTATAACATAAAAGCCAATCACATTGCAGACATTTGCTTTTTTCAACCAATAACAGCAGTATATCACTGAATATTGGCACAATGCAAAATATTCACAAAACAATGTACGTACTCAAAAAATAAATAGCCTTGTTGCGAAGTATCGCTTAGCAACGATGTTCTGTCCTTAGTGATATCGCTAGGTTACGTAACACTAAACCTCAACAAACTGTGTGGCTTGTTTTAAAAATTTTAAAATGCTGTGTTTTGGAAGTATTCCGTTGAATTTAGTTGAGAATGAATAATTATATTAATTGTTGGAATATTTTTCAATAAAGTTAATCGTTATGTATTAATATTGTTAAATAGTCGTCCCAAATACCACTCGAAGTGGATATTTTTTTTTTTTAATATTTTGCCATTTCCATAGAAATTTTTGCAAATTTCACTCAACAAAATCACATTTAAATGTCACTCGCCTTCGGCTCGTGACATTTTTTATATGATTTTGTATCGTGAAATTTAAACGCAATAATTTACATGGAAACGACAAAATATTTGTCAAAAATATATCCACTGCTTGTGGTATCACCCTTGATTATTCAACACTATAATGAACGAACCAATGAAAATTGTTCCATTTGTCAGAAACGGCCAATACAAATTGACTGTTATTGAAAACACCTAAATGTCACAGTGTTTTCACGCAATTCCGATTGATTTCAATGATTTCAATTTAGTGAGTAGCCTTTGACTGACATTTCGCCAAAACGTCAAAGTGAAGTTTGCAAATCAGCGTCGTTCTAAAAACTCGTAATAATCGTGTTGGAAGCTCCAGTATTGAATTAATAGTGGAAAACGTTAAAAATGTGTGCTGTCGAACACGGTAAAGGTCATCTACCCATATTGTTGAATAATCTTTCCAAATACCACTCAATGCAAAAATTTTTAAGAGAATTTTTTTCGTAAACATGCAAATTATTGCAAATTTCTCTCAACAAAAACTGCTCAAATTCCACTCGACCTGCGGTCTCGCGGAATTTTTAACTCAGTTTTGGTTTAGAAAAATTTAAACGCAATTATTTGCATGCGAACAAAAAAAATTTTTAAAAAATGTTCACCTTTTGTGGTATTACCCTTTAAAATTCTTTCATGGCGTTATTCGGTAACAAACAAGGACGTATTGGGGGAACTCAGTTATATATAGAAGCTTTGCTGCAGGTAATAGATTTTCAGATAAGGCACTTAGCGAAATTATCCTCTTCAGACATTTCCATACATCACAAAGTGATGTATCTATAGTTGCCTAAGTATTTTTCTTTCAAGGCGCAAATCAAAAATTCACCTCGCTGATTCTAGAAGTGTATGAGCTCTTCTTAGCCGCCTTACAGTCCTTCATTGAACGTGGAATCCACGCAGCCACGTATGCAAGTAAGGCTACTACTACGATTTGTAATTGCATACGAATATAAACGAATACATAACAGTATTATAAAACAATAAGTGTAACAATTTGTAGTTAAAATACTACTTCGCAGAGTAGGACCACTGGATGCTATTCATATGCGCTTTATAAAGGTGTCTACAGGATTTCTCCAAAAGCCGGTTGAAGGTCGGTTTGAAAATGTCTGTGTTCAAAAGTTCTACGCGAAAGTAAAGTAATTAGAGCTCAACCTGTAGTAGCAGACAGTCAATAAGGATTTAATTCTGAAAGTTGAGAATGGCGTAGAACACAAAGGTATGCGATCAATGAAAGCTCCCATTACAGCTGGACACTAAAGCAACCAATTTACATTCTAAAAATTACAAAACAAGATTTCAGAAAAAATTTGCTACCGAAGTCCGCCCGAATGGTTTTGCGTCTAAATATCAATTCCAAAGCAACAACAAAAGTATCTGGGCAGATAGGTGCAAACCGAATAGTACAAAAATTGCGGTATTTTAAAAAAGTGATTGTGCTAATGTGTATTCATTTTCACTCCCCTTTGCAATCGGTATCTGTAGTTCAGTTATACAATTTAAGTTTTTTAATTAAACTTCGTTTTACTTCTGAGAAAGTTTTTAAATTCCGAGAAGCTACGGACAGTTTCAGCAAACGAAGTTATTTAAAACAAAATATAACTTTACGTAGCAATATATAAATTTAATAAATGATAATAAACTTTTTTATTTTATAAAGGGCCAAACAACGTAAATGTTGTCAATGATCTGGAAACTCCAAAATAATATTGTTTTTGTTCTACTGCATAAAAAAGCTATCAATTTCGGCAGCTTCTAGCGGTCGAAGACTCCCACCTTTTTATACTATAACTTTTACTTTTTCAGTAATAATCGTAGCAACAAAAACTAAAAACCATTTCCATTGGTCCAAATCAAAATAAAAAGTCCCATTTTGGGGTACTTTCTCGACTTTTCCCGACTTAAACTGTCATTTTATAATTAGAAAAAACGCATCCAAAGCAGTCAAATAAAAAAATATCTATGTAAATCGTACGAAAGCGAACTTTTAGACTCGCCTTATATATATACATTGCTTGTCCAAAAAAATCCTTAATTTCGTACTTGTAACATAAATAGCTACTTTGGATGCTTTAAATGAAAACCAGGACTAATAGATTTTATCCGGCCGATACAGGCTTATAAAATTAGCTGCAAAGCCAATAAATATTAATATAATTCAAGTGTAAGCTTAAACCGCCGACAAATCAATGAATGAACTTAAAAAGACGCACAAGGACGTGGAGAAATTGATGAGGTACATAGGGAGTAGTAAAGCATTCTAGTTATAGGCGGCATAAATATGAAGGTTAAAGTCGCTGAGGTGGATTTGAATCAAGGAAAAATTGTTAAAGAAAACTCGTGTTTACGGATGCTCGATTAGCTTGCCGGAGCGGTGGCACCTTAACTATAAAACAGAACTTACTCGCGATAGTTAAAGCAATCATACTGGAAAAGATCTTGAATGATTTGTGTTATATTTAAAGTTGCCACTTGATTTGTGTTGACCGGTAATGTAAGGTGGGAATTTCGACTAAAAAAAAATTTCAAGAGACAGAAGGCGTGTACGTGTTTAGCGCACAAGTTCAACCTACTTTGAGTCGTAGTTTCGTAGGAAAACCTTTTCTCGCTTCATTTACAGTGCGTACTGCGTTGTGCTTCAGAAGAAATAAAACAGTGTGAAATCTGAGATTAAAAACGCACCTAAAAATACATTTAACGCCGGCTCCTGCTGAAGATTCTGACTCGCAATAACTCACACCTAATCTATCTACGTGAGTGACGTCATGACGGTATACAAACTACGAAATTCTGCTTTGGCAATCTAGTGACAAGTCAGCTACCTATTACAAATTGCACTTTATATACCCCAACGGATATGCGCTCAAAATGCATGACTGAATTATTTAAAATAGGCCCACCTTGCTATATGCAGTATTTGTTGACGGCACGAGAAGTATAAATCGAAGTGAGCGAAAATGTTGGGAGGCAGCGATAGTCTACCATGGAACGAAAATTTTCCACTATCTGCTTGGTCGATGAAACGAGGATGGTGACGGCGTGAACTCAAGGAATGGCAATGACTTTAGAGCAAAGTAGGACAACGACCTCAGCTTTAGGAAATAAATAGGTAGTGGCGGTAGATCAAAACAATGGCGAACTAGAGTAACGAGGCGTTTACGGTATCCGATATAAGACTTAAACGGAGTTCTCCGATATTCAACGAGTTGAGACCAGAACCTCAAAGACAAGGTTTTGCCTAGAGAGCTTTTAGATCCAGCAAAGACATCAATATTGCCACAAGGACCTCGATGTGGAATACGATACTCCTGGCTATTGAAGTGTGCTCTTCCTATTAGCGTTCGCGCCCGTGAAGTTGTTCAACGCATTTGTTACGGTATTAAAACAACTTTACGACACCCACCCAAGGTGAGCATCGCACCACGGAATCAGTCCTGGAAAACTGGCACACTTGCCCTGATATTTGCTAAAAACAGGCTAAAGGCCACGGCTGGAACGCTCAGGGAGTCGGGCGTGAGTCACACGATACGTTCTGGGCAAGCGTGTTGAGGCATATATATAGGGTACGTCAAAATTATGAGGGCGCCACCAAGCCTGTCTTAACCCGGATAACCGGGCCTGGGCGGTTAGACGGGGGCGAAGTGTTCAAGACACTCCGTCGATAGGGTACTCGTGAATTATAAACTCACACAACGATTTTGTGATGGCAAAAATACTTAGATCATGAAGGGGCCTTTTCAGCCACGGCAATGTCACCACCAAGCCTACCTGCACGCTCTGATCCTCACTGGCTCCACCGTACATTCATCTCCTCAATGATGGCCGCATACTGAAACAGAACATGCACAAAGCGACCAAGAATAAAGCGTCTCTTAATTAGATAAGCGTCTATTGGTCCAGTCTTACATTGGGGCAGCAAAGCGTGCCGCAAACATTGCGTTAATTCTTATAAATAAGCATCAGCTGATGGGCGCACTACGGTTACTAAACAACACCCATAACTGTACAAAATCAAAAGCAGTTTGACATATGAGTCCCACAAAGGGAACGTTTGTTCATAAAAATGCTGACATGATAATTTGGGGCAAACACAGCAAAGCCCAAGTGAGAGAAGTGATTAGATCAAAAATGAGCGAGCGACGCCACTTCGCGACAACGATTTAAGATGCGAAGGGTACGTTTTTAACGGTGCACAAGATTTCACAGTTATTCACATGATTAAGCGCACAGCTCGCGCACGAGAAGTAGTATGATTCAATGGTTACAAATACCTTAATTTTATTGGTGACGATCCAAGAGATCAGCATGCGGTCCAGCTTGCGGGAAACAGGTTGCCTGTGGCAATTCATTCGCCGCTAAAACGGCCGACGTGTGAATGGTCTGGATGCGCCAAAATGGCGACAAAGGCTGGCGCTTCAACAAACGCCGCTACGACGGCCAAACTAGCCCAAGTGATGTCCTACCTCAACGGAATCCTCGCACAACGAGCTAAAGGAAACACTCCCTTACGTGACGACGTAGAACCGGGCATGGAATTCCATTACACCTACGCCTTGGCTAATAATATCGCCGCTAACGACACACACACACCTCCCTTGTTCAATCGCCTGAGTAGAACTGCCACTTAAGGCGAAACAGTTTATCAAATACTTGCTGAAGCAGCACGAGACGGGAAAAGGCTGACACCCCCGCCAAGGGCGGGAGCGCCGCAGGAACACACACACTATCGACCTCTTATTAGACCGACGGCTCTCGGCTGAATGCCCCGCAAGGAGCGTTACGACGCTTGAAGTGGCGTGAGCCAAAACGGCGTTACCACGTGACCCTCGACAGCCAATGGCGATGAGCCCAATAAAACAAATAAGTGCCGGTGACAAAGACAGCCAATGGCGAGGCGCGAGCCTCGCAGTCACACCAACAGCGTAAATTCTAGAAGGTTCGGAAATCCTGCGAGCGTTAACACCCGATTGTCAAAGTACCAACAAAGGGGTGCCCCGGATGACGAGAAATACTGCGCTTGAGGCCAAATATGTGCAAAATCATTATTATGGAATTAGGCGATGAAGCCAAATAAGTAACTAAAAGGGTTTAACATACGGGCACGCTGCCCTAAAGCCTAGGTGGCTAATTAAAATACAAAATGACCTGACACATTGTCCCATTTAGTAGTGGCTTCAATCTTTCAAACTGATCTAACAGCAACGACAACTTCAAGCAGATGCTTTCATATCCGCTAACCGATCAATGCGAACAACCAACCAATAAAGGATGCTACAAAAGAAGTCGCTCTTTAGAAGAATGTGAAACATGCTATCTGCCAGTTTCAGGATAAGAATGTCGCGTCTTTTACAACTTTTTAGATAGACTCATAGCCGATGTTAACTAGATATCCTCGGCAATATGGTCACGAGCTGGATTACAGCAAATTTTCATATAGGTAACTACTAAACAAAAACACAACGGAAGCCGGTTGCCAACTTGCAACAATGATAATTTCAATCGAACCAATAGTCTAAAAAAACTTTACTTACCGTTGATGGCTATTCTCTAACACAATTCTAATCTGTAAAAAACTAGAAAGTGTCGGTGGATCAAGTAACAATATATCATAAGTAAAGCTCAAGGCTCTAATAAAAATTACTAGCCAAGCGCGAATAGTAGATACGAAACCAAAGTCGATATCGACGACCAAACACAAAGTAAATATTAATCAAGTACAACCACAGCTAAATCGTTTACATCCACATTCAAATTACGCAAATAACGCTATGCTGGCTAGATTCAAAATGAACCCGGGAATTTGCTAATATATACAGAGTGTTCAGTAAGAAATTAAAACATTTTTGCCATCGGGGTCATTCCGAATAAAAAGTTTCCTATGCGCTATGCGTTCTTTTCTATTTTCGAGATATCAACGAAAGTAACAAGAAAGGTGTCTCGGTTACTACGAGTGTATTTGGCTAAAGAATTACAAATAATCATAAAAAAAAGCAAATGTTATAGTAACTAGTCGAGCCATAGAATGCTATCAGTTAATTTCTACAAGTTCATTTCAGATGGAACCCACTGTTCCAATTATTAGTAGCTTCAGCGTACTTATGCGAACGTTTTGTCCGTCCGTCTGTCTGTCTGTCTGTCTGTCTGGATCGCCTGTAACTTTCGAACGGCTACAGATATCGAAATTTTGAAAGGGGGAAAAGTTGTTGCTAAGGTCCCGAGCACCTTCATGCGCTATTTGGTTTTGGCGAAAGGTGGCGATTTTCCACTATGCAAAATTTCCAAGCATTTTAGCACAGTGGCGGCTTGTCCACTTGGCGCCATCTACAGAAGTTCGGTGGTCACGTTTTGAACTACACATTCTGGGTGCACTATAATACTTAATGTTTTCGCAGTGCTGAAGCTACTCTTTAGACCTGTACTTGAGCAGTTTATTTTTGTAATCAACTCCTAACTTGTGTCCAGCTTACCGTTATTGCATATAAGAGTTTTAAGGCAACCCCGCAAGAAAAATCCATGGAATAAGTAAGTTGAAAATGCAAGCATTACACGGGCCTTCTCTTCTTATCCACTTCGCTCTCTTTCTATACGTGGAATAGAAGAAGATTTCGTCTCTCTTCAACACTGAAAAACGTAGACAATGTCGTATGTTGGAGAATTGCAAGATTTGGATATCGCCGAAGGTATCCTGCTACGGCAGCATTTTTTTGACCATTGCAAAAACCGTAGATAACAACCATGTTAGAATACTCTGCCTTAGTGAAAATTCTAAGCATAGTTACTAAAATTATTATTTCAAGAATATGTGGCAGTTTGTGCCATTGATGGGTAAACATAAATCTATAGACGATTGCTACTTATTTAGCAAATTCGTTAGAAGATTTTTAGATTATTAACTAAAGTTTTTAGGTGCATCTACACTTTTTTGTTCGGAATGATAAAGCTTCTCGATTTCCTCAGAGAACAACATGTATATAAATGATTAGAAAAGGTTTAATAGGCAAATAGTATACGAATATTAAACAAGCAAAAATAAAGTTGACTAAAAATATCCCTAGAACTGATATAGCCAAGCTGACCCCTATCGCGGTTGTCAAGAGGCCTCACGGGGGGTGACGCATATACAATTAAGTAAGGCAAAGCTAACGATTAAAAAACTCTCCATCTACCGCCAGGTGGTTCTCTATCGTATAATAAACTCGTCTACTACTTTGGCAAATACTTACAAACCGAAGGGAAACCGAAAAATACACTAAACAACTGAAAAAAGTAAACAGCTAAATGATGTATATTATCAAATGAGCCAACAAATAGCTATTTAAGTCACAAGGAATGTAAGGACCCATTAACATTTGAGGTAGGCAAGTACAAGCTAAGACGAAGTCGCGGCTTGTTGCCTGCCGAAAATATTAATAAGCGATACATTCCTAGTTATCTTATTATATTTTTCCCGCTGCTTATCGAAATTTTCCTAGATTTTTGAAAAAATCGTTTGGTTTGTCACCTGTCACCCGGATTAATTTTTGTGAATCGTGTTACCTATGAGTGTCACATGTCACATAAACAATTACAATTTAGAAACAAAACGTCTAAATCTGCATCTTGCTTTGCTAATTTTATTATCCTAGGAACTTAATAATACCGGGTGACTATAAATGATTGAAATTTTTTTTCTTAGGTTGTCACTGTTTATGTTGGTGGCACTGTAAGTCTATGTCAAATTCAATGTTCGCAGGTTAGGTTTTGCTTCAATCTATGTCAAAACTGACGCAAAACCTAACCTGCTAACCTCACATTTGACATAGACTTACAGTTCCACCAACATAAACAGTGCCAACCTAATAAAAAAAAATTCAATCATTTATAGTCACTCGGTAGTATTAAGTTCCGTTGTCAAGAAAAAGCAGCAAACAAATATAATCACCGACTTACACGTTTTGTTACTAAGGCTGTATCACTGACTTACATGATCAGCAGCGGGAAAACGTTTATTACTAGTTAGAAAGTGGAAATTAATTTACAATTTACAAAAATCAACTTTCCGTAACCAACATTATCCGGCAGAATAAGTGGGCACAGGTTACAATATCTTTATTATCACAGTGTGGCCATGTTTTCTATATTGGATGAACGCAAAATTCGACATTAGTTCTTCAAGTTATTGTCATTTTTAACAGTGTACATAATGTTTAGTTACAAAAGGTTACTAATGTCAAAATAAGACATTGGCAATTTATAATTTATCAAATGTAGTTTAGTTACTTAACACGGTTTAAGTGTCAAAATATATCTAGTTATATTATTGATATATATTTGTGTTACTTTATTGACATAAATTAAGTAAGTAATAATGCAAACTAAATTTTAATCAAGTAATAATTTTTACTTTAGTAACTTTTTTTACCAAATGTCGTTTACACAGTTAAAAAAATGCTATTTTTTTTATTACATCACCATGGTTTTCTGCACAAGCTTATTTTGACGTTAACAAACATTTGGCTGCCAACAATTATATCTCCACACTGTGATTATATAGTCACTGTAGTACAGATCGCATAAGTACATTCCTAGACAAAAGATGAATTTTGGAATTACACTCATGAAATTTTAGAAATCAAAGGCCACTTTGTGGTCTTATGTTTACTAAACAGAGTTTAGTTGAGATACGTGTTGTCTAGCGAATTGCGCGTTAAAATCGTAGAGTTTGTTTTTTATTTAAAATTTATTAAAAATTAGAACCTTGTAAATTTTATCATTAAAATTAAATTAAATCTACAATTCCAATTACAAACAAGTATCCTAGCACTGATTTGTTTTGCCTTCTTTGAGTATGGTGCAGAGTTTATACGTCTACATACTGTAAATAAACAATTAGGTTAATTCAAGCTCTGGTATTTTTTTACTCTTATTATTTTTATGAAACAGCTATGTGGTTTAGGAACTTACACGGACATCTGTAAGTTTTCTGGTTTGGACCGTCTCGAACCAGTGGCGCTTTCGGACAACCTTCCCCCGCCCCCCTCACCAATTCTGCTTAGGAACTAGCTGGCAAAAATTTGCTACACCACGAGACAATTCCTCAACCGCTATGTTGTAAATTATATATTATTTTTATATGTTTTTGTGTACAGAAATTCCCCGTGTAGCAATATTATTGGTTCATGTGACTTCAGCAGTCTAATAAGCTGCACAACTATGCAAAAATATGTAATTTAAACCAAATTCATACAATGAACTGATATGTAACATTAAAATAACATGTGGATAGAATAAACAAGATGTTGAAGATAAATGTAAAATTTCAAAAAAAATTGACAGTTGTATGCCAATAAAATGCTGCATGCTGCAGATTAGGCAAGTTTTATTGTTTTCAATGGTTCCAGCAATCAAGTTTATTTTTGATTTCCCTATACAACCATAAGCATTGAGATGTTCAACTAGCGTTTCAACATGGTGCCAGATTGCCGAAACTTTAGGAGGTGACTTTTTGCAAGCACTTAGCCTACATCTTTAGTCACAGAAGGGAATACTGACCGTTTTCAAAAAGAAAATATTGAAAAAGTAACTGCACTCTGAAGTTATATGCGCAAGATTTTCAAAACAAAGAAAGTGCCAATTTTAAGTTTACAAAATACACCAAAATTATCCAAAATCTAATCCCAATGTTACAGCTTGGAAATTTACCAAACATGTTAATTTGCAAAGGCATGTGAAAAATATTGTAAAACGGAGGAAAACATTGTAGGCCATTACAACAAGTTGCTACTGATTGGCTGGAATATTCTTGTATTTCTGTTTTCAAGAAGGCCAATCCTCTCCCAATTCAATAATGTTGGATTATATAGTTGGACGAACAATGAAGTGAAGATTTTTCTATAAATTATTCACAACAGAATCTAAAGTAAATGTAAACAGGACATCTGGACAGCAATTAGGATCCAGAAAATGCATGAATATCGATGAAGGCTTGTTCATTCTACAAGTGTTATCCTGAATACGCATAGAGTAATAGAACATCCTGTTGTAATTGTCTTGTACTCGTTAAAAAGGCATTCGCCAAGGTGGACAGATGACGTGACCTACAACTATAATTATATATTGAAGATGGATTTCCCTCTTATGAGATACTACAAGTACACCTTAGCATAGGAAGACTATATAGCAAAAGTAAATCTGTACGCCACGACAGAATATTGGATAACTACTGTATGCGTATCAATTATAAATAGAATTGGTCTTCTGTAATTAGTGCAATAGATTATTATAATCATGTTTAATAGAGTTTAACAAAGTATAACACGTTGTTCTCTGAATGTAATTTTTTCGCAGTGGTCTAACCATGAACACCTGAAGACGGAAGTAGATCAAAACTCCCAAAACATCGTGTGATATACACCCTAGACCAGGGATGGCGAACCAATGGCACGCGACAAAATAATTTGGGCACGGCGTTAATTAAGGAATTTAGGTACCTAATCGAAACAATTTATATTTAACAATGAATAGAACATGAAGCTTCAAGGCGCAAATAAAACAATTATTGTTATGATAGATCTCATTCGTGCTTTCGAGTCTGAACTGCAAGTTTTCAGTAACGATATTATTACCAAAAACTACAAGTATTTCCCGAACTTGTAAAAAATCACCAGAGATTTGGATTTACACGAAAAACCAGACCAAGCAAAAGTCACTTAAGAGTTTAATTTGGCAATTAATTCTTCAATCAAAGAATTTTCATCGAGATTTTCTCAGTTCAAAGAATTATCAGAAACACTCAAGTTTATTATGTATCCTGATGTGACTTCACTTGATAAACTGAACTTGGCCAAATTTGATTGGTTGGAAATTGAAGAAATTGAACTGCATTTCCAGTCTAGTTCAATATGGATTCAAACATTTATCGAAACAAGGAAAGAGTTGGAATTTCATGAAATAGAAAGACTATCTGTATCAGGTAATATGAGTAAAAATGCCAATATCAAATCTATGGAAACGTGGAATTAAATTCCAGACACATTTACTTGTCTGAAGAAGCTGGCTTTTGCTATCTTAACAATATTATAATCTACCTATGCCTGCGAGTCATTATTTTCAGAAATTAAGTTGTGAAAATTGACATTTAGAAATTTAACATTATAGTTTATGGAGATAAATTTTGTCAATAAAATTTTAAAAATATGTGTTATATAGTAATCCATGATTTTCACTATTGGAATAATAAAAAATCAATAAGTCGTAACATGTTTAATATTTTAAAACTTTTAAAAGTTACAAAACGTTTCGCAACTTATGGTTGCATCATCAGTTATTATTCAAAATATATAGTTTAAAAATTGGGTTTACATTTATAACGATATTATGTAGTTGAAATTTGACATTGTGTTGAATTAATTACGACCCTTTTCTAATCACCAAGTTTTCATTTTCGTTTTTATGTTAAAACTGAAAAATTTTATATGGGTAATATGTTGATTAATTTAATTTATTTTAATAAATGATCGAAAATAAATTAAATTAATCAACATGTTACCCATATAAAATTTTCCAGTTTTAACATAAAAACGAAAATGAAAACTTCCTAATTAGAAAAAGGTCGTAATTAATTCAACACAATGTCAAATTTCAACTATATAATATCGTTATAAATGTAAACACAATTTTTAAACTATATATTTTTAATAACAACTGATGATGCAACCATAAGTTGCGAAACGTCTTGTCATTTTTAAAAGCTTTAAAATATTAAACATATTACGACTTATTGATTTTTTATTATTCCAATAGTGAAAATCATGCGTTAATAATATAACACATATTTTCAAAATGTTATTGACATAATTTATCTCCATAAACTATAATTATTTTCAGAAATGAATAACATTAAAAACTCGCTTAGAAGCCGTTTGTCAGATGACTCCAGTTCAGCGTGCATTCTGCTAAAAGTAACCATGTATGAAGCTAATATAAGTTATTTAGCATCTAATTTACAACAGCAAAAGTGGCACCATTTTTTTTTCCATTTAAATAAACATAAAGTTACTATTACTGTACAAAATGTATATTTTTGGTTGCAAATAAAGAGTTTTAAGTTGATAGTATTTAGTTTTATTGTTTTCCCCATTAATCGCTCAGTCAAGATTGTTTGATGGCACGTCATGGCCTCATTAAACATTTCTTTAGAAAAAGTGGCACGTAGATGAATAAAGGTTCGCCACCCCTGCCCTAGACAGTGGAAAAAGTCCCATAAAAACACATCAAAGTATAACACCCCTTTCCTCTACCCGATGTAACAAATTTGGACAGAAATTAATCTCAAACGAAATAATTTTCATTTCAAATTATAGAAGGCTCTGCTCTTCTTTACAAAAGCATGGAAGATCCAGCGACATAAGCATAAATATAACAGAAGCGGTTCCAAAGACATATATTATGAACAGCTGTTGCCTCTTAAACTATTTAATTAGAGTGTAGCTTTTTCAAGGCACGTCGCTGAAAATGTTTTAATCGCCGCGCTGTAGCGCTTAGCATGACGGGCACCGCTACATTTAAATATATTCTTTTGTGTCGAGCTGAAATGCTTTTGTTTCGAGGCCGGGATGATGGCGATCATGGAATGAGCGCCGAAACAGCGGCTGATCCCGAACTCTTAAAGTGCAATATTTCAAATTATTGTCCATTATCCGGAATTGTTGGAAAGCGGAGGGGTACACAGCATTACCGAGGTTTTACCACTAAGAACACTGACAAATGGTAACTTGACGCACTCGTACATTACGACGTTTTTGTTCCAGTCTGCAATATAAATTGTGGGCCAGACAGCAACTCGATGTTATTTCTACTTCTAGCGCATTTCGTTCCTGCGACTTAGTGCTTTCCGAAGCTCACAACAGAGGAATAACCGTTTAAACAGCAGAGCGGTGTTCGGAAACCGCTTAATTACTGGTTAGGTAATTAAACAGTCAATGATTCGCAAGCTACGCGCTAATGATCGGACCCAATTAAAGCGATGAAAGTTTGATTGCTGTATGATAAAAAGCCCGTAAAAATCTCCGAGCCCCGACGCTTTAGTGCTGCGAAGGCAGAACTGCAGCCAAATGTAAACGAGCACTAAAAGTAATTTCCTATTTGATACGGCTTTCAGAAAGGTTCGTTTCAGTTCCACGTAAAAGTGGAAGCACCTCTTTTTTAATTGCATATCATCTATTTTCACGAAGATTTAAACCTTAGTGATTACCTGTTAATTGTCAATATCGTGGTACCGATTGCAAAAACTGCACTTTTTGAAAATAATATAGCTATTTGACAAGAAAACAGGGTACTATCTATGGAGGCTACCGTATCTAAGTACCAAAATTTTTAACAATTACCCGACGATATAGGGGTTAAGTTAGAGCAGTTAGGGGTTAAGTTAGAGCAGTTAGGGGTTAAGTTAGAGCAGTTGACAGTTTGTAACTGTTGAACTGGACTTCGCTTCTGAAGTTTTTACTTATTATATATATATATATATATATATATATATATATGTTTTTTTGTAATAACGGATAATAAAAGGCATTATTACTATTATTATTATTATTATATTTTGAACTTCAATTAATCAAAATTTAACTTCTAGACTGCTTAATAAAAACAGTTTAATAGATTAAGACTTTAATTCGCATAATTGTCTTCGAATAAATACAACCAGTAGAGTACAGGAGAAAGATTAGTCGAAATAGTTAGAAATGGAAAACTTGTGAAGAGATGACTAGAACTGACAGTGTGATGACTTTGTCCCAACATCGGGAGTTGTAGTTTAAAATAAGAGACAAGAAACAGACCTCATTCATACCAAATAAAAAATATAAGAAGATGTAGCTCATCGATACTATGACGTTTCGCGTTTCTGCGAATTACCGTTATCAATTTGTGTGGCGCTACCACTACGATAATAGCCATACACTCGCTACACGACAACATCTGGATCCCACAAGAGGTTACATAAATTCAGATGGTTCCAACAAGATGTAGCCGATTACATCAAGTATTTTAAGTGGGTGCCAGCAGCACGCGGGAGGGAGATCGCAAACCAATATACAAGAAAAAAATTATCGGCCAGTCTCAACTTAAGATGTAATTCGTTCTTTCCAAATTCCAGTACAGAATCTGAGCTACAGCAAGGGGGCTACCTTGGGACCTACAGAGCTTAAGAATTCCACCAGTCATCACCGTCTTTGCTTATTCCTGATAAGCGAAGAACCTGCAGACCAGTACCTTAGAATGCCAGCATCCAGTAACTAACACCTGTAGGCGATCGCGTTATTGCTTCATTTCGCGAAGTACGTTCATGTAACACAAGTTCTATTTATCGCTTCTTTCTGAGAAGTGAAACTGCCTGAGCAACCATTGACAGATCTTAAAGCACTTCTTCCTGCTGAAGTTAGTCGAACCGCTTTTAGCAACAACCTGTCTAATACCGCTGATTTTCGAATCATGTGGCGCACGAATTAACCATGTTGACTAGCTGGAAGAGACCGCTCTGATGTCTAACACCTGGTTCTATAATCTGCTTGGACACAAATTAACCGAGTTGATTTTTTCTAGATATATGTACATTCTAACCCGTGCGCGCAGTTTAACGCGTAGACTGGAGCGCACATGAATCCTCTCGTTAATTAAATATTTTCAGGCCGTTTTTTCAAATATGTATCGCTAGTCAGTAGTAAAACCAGTTTGTTAAAAACGAGTTCCTGTCAATCCCATCTCTCGAATTCATAAATGGCCGGCCCACGTGTCCAAGATCGCGAAAGCTGCTGACAGCTAGCCCAAGAAATCGGCTAGAAATTCAGTCTAAATCTTCCTAGGAGTGCGACAAATTCACCGCTAAAACACCAGCGCGAGAGTCCATCTTTGACACTTCGAGTCCTTCAAAATTGTATTGGCCCTCGAGGTAACACTTGTTACAAATTGAGTTTTGAAGGATTGCGAAGCCAATTATTCACGTGCTGGAGCATAAACTGGAGTTCGTTGACCTGTACTTACCCTATTTTTTGCGCTGCCCTCTCAACGTGAAGAAGTACGCACCGGGAAGGCACAACATTTATTGTATTTAATTGGAAATTTTCCAGTGCGCTGTACCCAGCGTGCTATAGACGACCCAGAAGATTATTTTATTTATTTGTATTGAAATTTTAAATGCTCCATTTAAATCACCAATATTAGTTTATATGTTTGTATATTAGATCTAAGTAATAAAGCTTGGTAAATATGATTTAAATCTTGTCACTCCATCAGTCTATAACCCTGGGCCAGAGCTACGTATGTGCATTCTAAGTAAACACGAAATTTTAAATAAAGTAATCAGTTTGACGTTAATTTTGATAATATAAATTGTCTTCATAATGCCATAACGTTACAATACAAATACATATGTGTCCTCGAACTGTCCCGAATGAAAACTAAACGCAACCTACTAACGTAACATCTTGCTTCCCAAACCATTGCCGCTTTCATCAATAACTTACAAATGTTGTGTTCGTCTTCCACGTATGTTACTTGTTCCAATGATCAGTTGATATCAATTACAGATATAGAATGCTGTCTCATTTAAAATCCTTTTGTATAGTGCAGTCTTAACATTTTTGAGATTAGACTTGGCTGGCCACTTCGTGGCATATCGACTTCAGTTAAATATTCAAACAGCAGAATCTTTGCAGCACATTGGTAACACTGGTATGCAAAAAAATTCTTTCAAGCCTTGACACTATTCCTGCTGATTCTTATGTAAAATGACTTCCTGAATCCGAATATAACCCCCGTTTTCAATCATCATCTGCCGTTTTTCGGGGGAAGCACCCCCACTTATTTTTATCACTTTTCGATCATTTGGAGAGATGAAAAGGATTATTTTAGCCTTTACATTTCTTCTGAGGGGCTAGAGAGGTGAAAAGTTCTAAAACATGAACATTTGTAGCAAGGAGGTAGATTTGGGGTTGGATTTGCCCCCATAAATTGTAAACAAATTATTAAAAGTAGTCGATTTTTCCGTTTTTTGCAATTCTTTTTACTTATTTTCTACATGTTCCAGCTGTTAGTTCCCCTCATCCTCCCCCAAACACCCTCAGATAATAAAAATATATAGCAACAATATATAGTAACAATATATACCAACAATAATAAAAATATATAGCAACAGTTCGGAAGATTTACAGTACCACGCTGGCTCTCTAAATACCTTACGCGCGCAGGTTTGCACAGGAATTTTCCCTCAGTACGTCTCTAGCGATCGTAGAGTCAACTTCTCGGTGTGCTAGGCGAGAATTCTGTGTTTACAAATTGTTTAAATTATGTAAAACGGTAGAATTTTTTGTGTAAGAAGTAGTGCAGCAAACTGTTGAAGCCCAATTGTTTAATTTTGAATTAAACACACATAAATTTTAATAACAAAATTTACGAAATACAGTCAGAAGTTCTAAATGTAATTCTGATTTCTTAAACAAGCAGTTTTAATCTCCAGTTTTGCTTCATAATTTCTCCAGTTTAATGTAGATCTGTTTAATCTTGAACTAAACAGGAAAATTTCAGTTCACATTGACGAAATATTAAAAAACCAATACTGTTTCGTAAGCATCGAGCTTAACGACCGGAGCAAACGTGCAACTTGGCATTTCACGCCGTAAGCGATCTGCTAAACCCAAGTTCACCGCTCTGGCTTGCAAACGGACACGGAAATACAATCAGCTTACAGTGCTGAATTGCTATTTCGTACCTTTAAACGCGCTCCAGTAATCTACACAATAATTGAACATTGTTTTATGACTTAGCTATGCTATTTTGTTTTGTATAAATAGACCATTTATTTTTATAATAAAATTAATCTGCATCTAATGTCTGATTCATTCACTACGCCTGCTACTAAGCCATAATATCATTGGGACGTGAGGCTGCGTTCCCCAGGGTAGTTTGCTGTCGTCCCTTTAAGTGCCATTGACTACATTGGCTTAAAACATAAATTCAGTCTTATTTATGTGCTTAAAATTAGGGATAGAACCAGCGCAAAGCAACGGAAACCTGATCAGCCTCCAGGCAATTCTGTTCACCAATCCTTGTCCTGATCGCCAACTTGACAATCAAAGTAAAATTTATAAGCAGTTATAAGAAGCGGAGAAAGGGGTTTTTGTTGCGTTTTTTTAAAGTCAATTCCCCGCAAACATAGCAGAAGCTATCGGGACGATTTTTACACTCGCGTGGCATAAATAAACAGTAAATAAATGGTCAATATTAATCACAACTCACACTCCCGTACTGTAATTCACTTGGAGAAAGCTGGAGTAAAAAAAATCTACCGTTTTACACAATTTAAACAACTTGGAAACACAGAATCCCCGCCTAGAACACCGACAAGTTACTCTACGATCGCTAGAGATGTACTGAGGGAAAATTCTTGTGAAAACCTGGGCGCGCGCGAGGTATTGAGAGCGCCAGCGTGGTACAGTGAATCTTCCGAACTGTTGCTATATATCTTTATTATTATTGCTATATATTTTTATTATTTGGGGGAGGGCTGAAAGCTGGAATATGTAGAAAATAAGTGAAAAAATTTCAAAAAAAACCGGAAAACACGATCACTTTTAATGATTTTTTTACAATTAAAGGGGGCACATCTCTCCCCAAATCTACAAATTTTAAAACTTTTCACCGCTTTAGCCTCTCAGAAAAAATG
>CALNHX010010289.1:0-41616 GCA_940337035.1 Agriotes lineatus | reverse complement strand
GTCAAAGGCTGTAGAAAATGATGGTGGTTCAAAACCATTAGTCTTACATTGTATCATTCATCAACAGTCCTTGTGCGGAAAATGTTTGGATTTGTCTGAAGTTCTAAAACCAGTCATATCAGTTGTTAACTTCATCAGATCCACAGGGCTGAATCACCGACAATTCCGCGAGTTTATTGAAGAGATTGGAGAAAATGACTTGCCAAATCATACTGCCGTACGATGGCTTAGTTGCGGAAAAGTCCTTAAGCGCTTTTTTGAACTTCGAGCAGAGATCGAAATTTTTTTGAATGAGAAGCATCGCCCTTGTGCCGATTTAGAAAATAGTGAATGGCTGTGGAAATTAGCATTCTATGTCGATTTGACAAATCATATGAACGAACTGAATTTGAGATTGCAAGGAGAAAATCAGCTTCTCCCTGATTTATACACCAATATCAAATCGTTCAGGCAGAAAATAATACTATTTCAATCGCAATTACGTAAAAAATGTTTCACACATTTTAAAACATGTGAAATATTCAGCCACACTACAGAGACTGAATTTCCCGTCGATTTTGCAGTCGAAACTTTGAGTGCCTTAAAGATAAATTTCGATACTCGTTTCTCAGACTTTGATGTCATTGCGAGTGAAATTAAGCTTTTTCAAAATCCTTTTGATTCTGACATTGAAACCTTGGCTCCGGAAGTGCAAATGGAAATTATTGATTTACAGTGCAGTGATATGTTTAAGAACAAATATCAAAATTCATCTTTATTGGAATTTTATAAGTCTTCCACTGGTACAATTTGATAATTTGCATAAATTTGCTCGTGGGTTGTTTTCTGTTTTTGGTACTACGTACTTGTGTGAGAAAACGTTTTCCAAGATGAAGTACACAAAGATTGTTTACAGATCTAAATTAACCGATGAGCATCTTAAATCTCTTTTAATAATTGGTACAAGTAAAATTAATCCACAACTACAAACAATTGTCGGTGGAAAATCACAATTACATAAATCTCATTAGTGTTTTTTTGTTTTATTAGTGTATATATTAAGTATTTGTTAGTTATTAATATGCTTAAGCTTAGATACTTAAAATGAGTTTTCTGCGTCATCATTTCTGTTGTAAAGTTTTAGCTTGCAAGTAAATAAAACCGAGTAATTATCATTCTGTGTTTTAATTCTCTTCCATTCAACTTATCACAGCAATAGTAACAACAGTAAAACATTGGCTGTCGTGGGCCAGATTGATGACACTAGTCTTAAGCTGTCGCGGGCCGGATTGATGGCACTGGCGGGCCGGATTTGGCCCGCGGGCCGTAGTTTGGAGACCCCTGGTTTAGATAATAATTGTTACACATTTGGAATATTACTGCGTATACAAGTGACAGCTCTAAGGTTTTTTTTTTACATAATAAGATTTATACAAGCATCTTTTGCATTGTGAGCTGATTTAGAGTGTTAATGATTAGATTTAATAGCATTTTATCGATACATTAACCTGCTGTTCTATTGTATACGTAGAATATTTATTGCTATCATTCGTACTGCAACGTTATAAATTTAGATTTATTTTTCTTAGTAAAAACTGTGCAGATAAAACCGAATCCATCAGCTGTCTTAAAGGGAACAAAATGAAGGAACTGGATAAATATTGGTAAAGGCCGAAACACATTTGGCACCGACTAATTCTCTAGAATGCAGGCGAATAACCTTCTAGAATGCTAATATTAAGTAATCGAACATTTTATTACTGTAGATCGCACGGCAGTAGTTCAGTTGCGATTATCGCAAGTCGGATTTAACATGTTTTTGGTTTCAGCTATCAAAAAATTGCCATTATATATGTTTTTTCTTTGCCATTAAATGAAAGCCTCTAAATTTTACGGGATTTTAATCTAGTTTTAAATTATCGTTAATGTGTTGAAACGTGGTTATACCTTGCAATGCGGTAGGGAATGTTTTAGTATTCATGTGACGACCCACATATGTATTTTTAAAATTACTTACCTGCACACAGCACAAAGATAAAATGTAATATATGAAGGAGCAAGGTGGAAAGTCGTCTCCTAATGATGCAATGAGTCTGCTTTTAAGATGCGCCTGGAGCTGCTTCCAAATGCTGCTCCAAAGAAAACTGACGCTATTCAGAGCGACTAAAACTAATTTTTAATAAAATGCCGAGCAAAACATGTAGCAGTTTCTTCTATTTACGGCATTTCCTGCATCGTTTCAAAGCAGCAGTAGTTATTATGCGAGTAATCTGGCTCGCAAATTAAATAATCCGGGCTCCGGCCCGTAGTCCCGCAGCATTGTGTCTCAAGGAGTACAAGACAGCGAAACACAGCTGTGACAAAAACGGCGTCTAGTCCGCAGTCTAGGAACAAAAGTTCAATCTTCGGCGGAATCCTACACCTGACGTCTAGCTCTCGCGAGGAATCTTTCGAGGGGAGGATAATAATAAAATATTTAGAGAAATTCCGTCGTAAGACAAGAATTTCTGTTACTTTGTTTTAATTCAGCTTGTTAGCTTCGTTCCGCTGTAATGGAAATTGTTTTCGTGATAACGTAATTTGGCTTGTTTGCCTAATGGTTATTTATTGCCCCTTAGGACCCACGCACTTATTAAAAATTTCCCGTGCCAAAATGGGACTAGAAAAATTTATTTCTGCCTTGAGATCGGCCAAAACCATTTATTTAGCACTTGTGGGTTACTCGGATTCACGTAAGTGGGCTGTTAGTAGCTTTCAGGAAAAGGACTATCCAATAACAGCTTTTTAGATTACCAATCAAGAGTATAATGACCGATACTATCCAATAAACTACACATAATGAACGAATGGACGACTACGTTTGAATGGGAACCGGGCATAAGGATACGACGTTAGGGTGCTAGTGTAAGGGTGTTGATGCCAACTAACATTCTATGGCAATTTTTCTACAGTTCAAATGTTATTTTTGAGTAAATATGTATGCACAGCTTTCGAAATAATTTTAATTTATATAGATTGATTTCAAGGTTGTTAAGATGTCAGTCTCAAATTTACATTTATCTGAAGTATGAAATCTAACTATCCATAGGAATCCGATAGCTGTTATCTAGAGTAATGTATAACATTTCAGTATCGCTCAAAGATAATTCTGATTGTGATTCATAAGTTTATCTGAAAAATTGAATATAAAGAGTCAGTTAATCTAATTGCTGGTTTTTCGTATTTAATTATCGATTTAATCAAATGTATCTGGTTACATTTTAGAGTTCGGTGTAAAACATTGTTTGTCCGCACCATATGTAATACAACTGTGAATAATCATGTTATATTTTTCCATATATTTGTTCCACAGAACGGGATGTAATTGTTTCCTAGTTTCCTATTCAATGTTATTCTTTATACCAGTATCATTTTCGGTGCCCGTGACACAAAGATATTTGCATTTTTCTACTTGTACCATCGTTTTTCAGAATCAAATCTCTTTTGGTCTTCGTCACATTAGTTCTAAACCTCAATCGCCTATATTGTTTAATCAACTTTTTCATGGTATACGTAACATCGTCTTTATCCTCGGCTACTGATCATCTCCAGAAATGGAGTACTAGCGAAGATGCTGTTGGATAGCCAGATTAGAAGACTTACGCAACCAAGATGTATGGAGGATAATGGGAATAGGGAAAACGCCAACTGAAACGACTCGGAAGAAACAGCTATTGTTGTATGGATATATAAGGGTGGTAGAAAACAGGAATGCCGTATAGCTCACAAGATATGGGAATAGGTACCTACCTTATAAAAGGAGAAGCAAATGAAGACAGCGCAATAAATGGCATAAGAAAGAAATTCCACAAATGCGCTTTAGTATTAGTGGTAGTGAACTAGATGGTTAAATTGAATCGTATGTAAACCAAGTGAGTGGTAGTGCACATCTTGACAAATATAAGTATTTATTTCATGTGCTGGTATCTAACACAGTTGTAAGGGAGTCGGAAGAAAATCCAAAGCGGTGGTAATCCATATCGGTGTTACTGTAAGAAACTGCGAAATTAAAGTTATAGAAGAACTCGCGTATGTGCATAGTATTCGATACGTCTTTACTTAAAGAAATGCATCAAACAAATAGTTCGTTATTCATACGTACAAAAACATTAAAGATGGTAATTGTAAGCTGTGTAATGCGGGTGTCGTTAGTTATGTATAGGCGTTGACAATATATTTATACTAGTAATTGAAATTATATTATGTACACACAACAATAAGTGCGTAAATACTTATTGGTTAAAGTTTAACATAATGGCAAATCGATAGAGTTGCTGTTCTGTTAGCTCTATAGTATATACCTTTATGATTAGGTTAGCGTGTTTACTTCTCCAAATGATGATAATTTGTGATAATTTATGCGCCCACATTTGAAACTTTCAGTATTAGAAACTGTAGGTAGTCGGAATGGTTCCTGCAGCGTGCGATTGTGGATTGCAAAAGCAGCAGCCCGGGCAAATCGCGCTAATTGTAGTGGAAAACAAAAGAGCCTTAGAGGAGGGAATTGAATTTTGCAGTCAAAGTACTGCATTTTATCGGATTATCATAAATTAGGAGCGCGGCGGTCCTCAGATCGCGTCTTAATACCTCATTCATATGCGGCCGGTGATCGCACCATGTTGCGGCCATGATGAATATTTAATATTTATCCTGTCTTCCCCAGACTCCTCTGTACTGCTGCGTCCCCCGGATCCATGCTGCTGCAGGAGATTGCTTCTGATCGATTATTACATGTATGAGCTCTACTTCAAGCACTGCATCTTAAAATTTTGATTACCGTTGTACGGCGCTCGCGATCGCTCACGTCCGTATTGAATACCGGAAGATATAAATTTTAGAGTCGCGGACGATGCGAGTTCGACCTCCAGGATTTGCAGTTACAGTACCGGTCGAAAAATTTAGTAGGATCGTGCCTGCCATCCCAAGTCTGCCAAAAATGCACAACTTTTTAGCCACGCCCCGCAGATTTGGCTCATGTTCAAGACTAGTTTGCTCTTAATATTAAAATAACTTCACTAAGTTGCGGTTTGTATTATTTTTTTTTCTTTCTGCTCTTGTTTAAGTTGACCAGTAAAGTTTCTTGAGCAGTGGTCTGATAAGAAAATTAAAATCTCATTGTTGGGGTTAAATTTACAAAAAGTATTGTTTTATAACTACGCGAAGTTGTCTATTCATATTTGTGTGTGTTTTTATGACGCTTATCCACCCTTATCAGTATTTCTGCTTTTTAAAAATAATAGATACACTCAGTTTAAAAGCTTCGTCCCGCTGTAATTAAACAGCCCTTGCACGTATGTACAAAAAAATTGAAAAGTATTTAGCCCGGCGCCTCCACCAAATGTACCGTAGCGGGCGCAGTTCAACGTCAGAAGCTTCATGCTACAACATTTATTTGTAATAGCCGATTGTGCCCATTAAGGTATGTTATATTAATCAGTGCCTTAATTTATTAAGAAAATTTGTTTGCAAATAACGATATCAACTGCAACTATTACAACTGTCAAGGAATTCAGGTAGTTTGTTCGCCTGAACACAGACATGGAATGTGCCGGTTGTAATGTGCACGGTCGCAATGTTTACATAGTTGAGTTTAACCATTCCCCAGAGTTGACCTACTTTCTCTAATATTTTGTGCAAAATTCGTCTGTTGCTATAAAAATTATTGTTTAAAATGATGTGTTTTTCGTTTGATACACAAACTGTTATTTATTCCGTTTCGATTGAAGCTTTTTCGTTCTGAAACTAATATTCTTATATTTTTATGCATAGCGGCCTTCAGTCAAAGGTGTCACAATAGCACCGATCTAATATGCATTTTACGTCCAAATTAAACAATTTCCGGAGCGTAGGGAGGAAAGTCATATTTTAGCTGTCTGCTGAGCGGATGAACTGTCATTTAGGGTGTAAGTTAATTATTATTATGATTTATTCATGTAAATAAACTAGAATAGAGGTACTAGCGGGAACTAATTAAAATGATAAAATACAATCCCAAATATGTTCGAAATAACGGAGCCTCGTAATAATCTTAGGAATTTACTGTGACATGCCGTAATGTAAATTTTAGGAGCTCGAATTGCCCTGAAAAAACCTAATTGGATTTTAAGGCAGCTAATATTGGCAGTTGTGCTAACTTGGGAAATTATTATGGCCTCGCTTGAAACTTAGACTTGAATGATTTTTAATAGATATTAGCCGGAACAACATCTTTGTCTCTGGGGTTTCTGATTGTTTATAGTAACATCCATGCTTTGATGTCTTTAAAAATATTTTTCACTGTGCTGTAAGATCAATCCGCTCCCACTTTCCGGTTGTAATTTAACTGCATGTAATTCTGCATTTTTATTAAGGTGTTCGCTATTCTCATGTGGAAGAGCGAAGTAACGGAAAGGCGATAAAAGCAATAGGTTATGAAATTTTCCTAACTAAACCATAAATAAACTTCCCGTTGCGCACCGCGAACGTATGACAGAATAATAAACAAGTACATGATGCGGAAGAATATGAAAGATAGCAACGGTTTTCATTATTTTCACGACTGGGAGTTATTCGCATCAATTTAGCACCGCTAAAAGCCATAAACTTGTAGCGCTGTAGCGAGAGGATCCCGCACAATCTTGTTTCTGCTGTAATAGCTGTATTTTATCGAACTAAGGTATCTTTATCCCATTCCCAACTGATAGCTTTGGAAAAATACACTTGAAAAAATTTCCGCCGGAACACGTTCCTTTTTGTTTTCGCCTTTATGTTTATACAGAGCCGGTTTCCGCGATGTTTCATTAGCTTTCAACCCCTCTGGAAACTTTTTGATACCAGCCGATGCTCGTGTGCGATGCCTCATCTCTTATTCTCCAACTTTCGGGATCTCCTATCGCTGGATGTTTCACATTCTGCTGATTTTACGCTGGTGTTTATTCGCTTATTGCTCGCGTTCCTACTTTTTTGTGGAGTTGAAAGGCGTTTCACGAGAAGTTAAATATTTCAGTAACGTAGAAGGCAGAAAAGCTGGGGGATTAATCAGAGCGCTCTATATAAAACTACCAAAAGTGAGTATGCTTATATCTTGCAATATGTAATTAGATTACGGGAGAGGGTTCCACTCGTGATTCAGAATTTTGCAGATCATGTTTAATATGCTGCTTGACATTGACAAAGTAGAAACAAAATACATTTCATCAGCCACTGTAAAATGTCAGGTTTATATATACTGTTCAAGATTTGTTGTTCCCGATAGCACATTATCCCAATTTGCTTTTGTGTGAATACGAAGAAGTGGTAGTGAAGACATTTTGAGTTCCACTTCTGATTCGGAGGTATTTGTTTTAGTTAAATCTTAAAGTTAGCTTTAGTTTGCATTAATTTGTCAAATATAAATTTTCATGTACACTCCACTTTGCTGTCGTTTGAAATCACTTCGAAAATATAGTACAAACATTGTTTACATTGCATGGGGAAATATAATATCTAAAAGTGAATTGTTTAAATCTCACATAACATTAACGAAAATACCAGAAATCAACGTCGTAGCTTTATTTATTTTCTAAACAACTGCCTCAAACAGAATGCTGGAGAGGGAGCATGGGCATAAAGCGTACCAAATCAATTCACCTACTGGTATAAGTAATAAATGATCTAACGAATAAGGGCGCCAGGTAAATACATACAGAGTAATTGAGCTGCGACGAAAGACAGGCTCTAAAAAGATAATAAATATCCAAAATTTATCCATAACGACAATAGAGCATAGAAACGCATTAATGACTAATAAACTCGACGCACGAATAAGTAGTACACGGGACCATGTGAGCAAAATATCTGGCATATGTGAGTGTGTGCGGTACCGATCATGCGAAGTTACAACGGGCCTGTATGAAAAAGAAACGCTCAAGCTCAATCCTCAGGCAAAAATATAAGTTAAACTGACTCGCAAATTCGGTCGTCGAAAAGGTCTCGAACGTAACACTTCCATGCAGATAAATAATTACATTACCGGTTGCTTCTAACGTACAGTCTTCGTTGTAATTGTAGAATAACACATGACCGCATATAATCAGGTTAACCCGTTTGCTATTCTTATTACAATTGGCAACGTAATACGTAATCGAACGGCTTATACGACACAAAAAAAGAAAAATCGTCCATTGACAGTAAGATCGATATATAAAAGTATAATTCAACCGGTAAACGACTAACGGTCAAATTCCATCTGCGTCGAACAATCTTTACCAACGGGTGCGAGTTTGCAAATTAAGAATTTCATTTGGAAACGCGAGGTACGTTGAAAGGTGCCCAAATGATTAGATATATCTAACCTTTGGTGGTTGGGCTGCACGCTGGGGAAAAATCTGAAGGATTTGCTACTGCAGGTGGCAAACTCGTCGGTTTTTAACGATTTCAAGCTACCTTTGAGTCCCAAATGACTAATCTGACTAAATGGGATGAAAAGGTAAAAAGAAGCAGAAAGACGACACACGAAAAAGAAAAGCAAGAAGCAAAAGGCCTGGAAACAAATTTGACTGAGAACTAAACCACGTGGAAATAGTTACCACAGATTCTAGGTGGCCAATTTGCTTCAAAAGAGAAATATATCATATTTCGAAGTAGCGGTAGCAACTCTGCCCTTGCGCCCATGGTTTCGCTGAGAGATATCCATACATGGCAAGGCGCTCAAAGAAAATTCTGTACAAAGAGGTCGTCTAGCTCCAGAAGCAAAAATAAGAAGAATGTGGGTTTTCGAAAAGGAGGCGGCCGAAACGATAACTCGTACCTCTGAATTGCACACTCCGAAATTTTCCTTGACTACGTAGCTGGCCCAAAATGCAGATTGACATATCTGCGGCACACTGGGCGAAGAATTCATGACAATGGATTTCTGATCGTAACACGTTTTATTTTTCTTTTAATCTTTAGCGGAAATTTACAAATGTTATTTCGATTATTTGCAGTATACGTGTGAAGATTGCTGTGATAAAAATATTATAATGAATCCATTTGTATATCCAATATTATTTTCTTGGCCATTTCATCACTTAAGCAATATGCTGTGATATAGCGCTTCATGCAGTTAAATATTGGTTGCCGTTTGGTGATAGAAGAGGGATTGAGATTAAATTAAAATGCAAATAACTAATTTATTTGAACTCTTTAATAAGAGTTAATAGTATATTATGTAACAAGTTTTATAAACGTTGCTTTAGTCACTAGTTTTTTAGACACAAGCGGAGCGATTGTTTAATAAACGAGTGCCTAGACGAGTTCATATAATGTGTTACATACTATACTTTTTCTACGACCACAATATAACATCATATTATTTCATTAAGATTGTGAATATTATGTTAGGTTAAATTGTGCTTGACAAACATCAAAATTGACAGTTGAAAACTAACTTGATTTCAGTGTTGGCTGTGGCTGTGGAGGTACTGTCTGAACTTAACTTCATCTCGTGACTAAAACGTCGTGGCACGATTAAAATATCACTTAGTGGCCTGTATGTTAGTATGATATACGCCATTTTAGTTCCAGGAGTAGCAAAACTTTGTTAAGCAAATGAAATAATCTTGAGATTTTACCTTTGGGGGAATTTTCATTTTGATCACTCGGGCAAATCTCGAAAGTCCTAACATTGTCAGACGTATATGTAACAATAGATTTGGAGCAGCTTGGAGACTATCGTAATACCTCAAAAAATGCCAACCTCCGGGATTTAGGGCCTTGCAAATTGCTTACTGCAATCTCTCGAACAATTTTGAATGCTTGTTTGCTCAGTTTCTGGGAAGTATAAGATGATTAAATTGCTACAGAGCAGACAATGGACAGCGTTATATAAAGAGCTTTGCAAAATTAGTCTCGCTTCAAATCCAGCTCAATCCATTGGCAGTCGCATAGCGTTACTTTGATTGTTTATCCATGTGTGTGTGTACTTGTTATGTAGTGATTATTTTACTTAGGTACATTGTTTTCATTTCCCATATTGTCAAATTTCAAAAATATGTTTACCCACTTCATCGAGAATTGTGACACATAATCTCTGCTGTGGTTTCTTCAAAACAATGCTAGTCAATGTCCTTGACTAAGTTGTTCTAATTACCGCTTTTCTTTATGAGCTGTTTGTGGTTACTTGTTTCAAATCCTTCATAAGCATCACCACGCAGCCTGCTTTAAGTTTTAAGAATTTTTTGCCCTGTACTATTGTGAAGAATCATCTTGCCTTTTAATTTTTCCTTCCTCTCCCGCTCCATTTCCTCCCCCATATTTTCCCACTTTTTCATATTTTCTCAGTTCCTCTTCTCCTCTTTTATATTTTCTTTTTTTTACTTTCTTCTGATTGTATACACTCTTTACCACTATTGCTTCCTGGCCTTAATTACTGAGCGCGCCGTCAGAATCAATAACATGGAATGAGTTTCCCCGAATTGTTCTTAATATTATTTGTTTATTTCTTTTCAGTTATTTAGTACCACTTAGTATCACGTAAATTATTTGTTGGTAGCTCAGGTTCTAATAACACAAAGGCTGTTTCAAGAGAAGTGTTACCCAAAATTCTATTCATACCACGTGCATCTTTATGGCAGCTTTTGTTATGTACTACTGCGGTTCTGAAGCCTGTCATGCGGTGGCATTGTTACATACAACTAATTTTATAAGCGACAAACTTATTGAAATAATGAACCCAGCAACAGCTATCCATATTCTGAAATCAGCGTTCTGATTAGTCTTTCACCTATGACGTTTTACTGGGCGTCTGAGATCTTCCAATATTGCACTTTAGGAAGAGATTCGGAAAACGTAGTTTGTTGATTGAGTCTACCAGGTTAATATGTTGTGTACAGGGGCGCAGCTACTGCTATATCTGCCGTATCAATGATACAGGGCCCACGAGCCAGGCGAGCCCATCAACACCAAGCTCTAATTTTTTTTTAAATCGATAATATATAAAAAAATACTGGGGTGGTGCCGTCTAAAGTGAGGCACTGTAGATATATGTAAATGGTAAACTATGATTTACACTTCTTTTTACCTAACATGTAGGTTAGTAAAAATAGGTAATTAAATTTTACTTTTTAATCAATTTGTACTTCCCTCGTCTGAAAGACGTAATTTAATTTTTAAAATTAGTTAGTGTCACAATGTCGACGAGGGAAGTTCTGGGTAAGGCCTTTTACAGATTTTTATAATTATATTTCGTTTTGTTAAAAAATAGAAATTGAGTTCGTATTTTTATACGTTTATTTGATAATACCCTGATGGGGTGGGGGCGGGCACTTTGCAGTTTATGATACAGGGCCTGCTGATCTTTAGCTACGTCTCTGGTTGTGTAGATACTGAAGGGTGAAATCTTGTTGTTGTGATATTTAACGGGGTTATGGTTGGAGTAAGTTGGGTGAGCAGAGGTCTGGCCAAACCCTCTTTTCAAAGCAGTTGGAGACTACGCCAACTCACATTGAAATTGACACAACGGATGTTAAAACTGTATTAGGTATAATTCCTTGTATACACATTCTGTATTTATACATTATTACGTATATTAAGTTCAATGTCTAAGCGTACAATGCGATTTTGCGGTTTTTGTTAATTCAGTCTGACCCAGTGGATTGGTCTTTATTGTGGGAGCTGAGTACACATTAAACTATATTTACAATTACAAATAGAGGCAAGAGATTGCAGCTCGACCTAATAACATTGATTAAAAAATGCATTTATATTAAAGTAGGTCGCAGCAATTATAAATTCTAAATTAAGTGCTGCATATTGTTTCTACAATTAAGTCCAACCGAACATATTTATCGGTAGTATTACAAACTAGAATGGTTAATTTTTTTTAACAACACTGTCTTGGTGACCTTACCAATCAATATAGACGCTTTTTATTTCACATTTTAATTAGTCTCGACGCTTTTAAAAACTGCAAATTAATCGATTAAGAGGGTAAGAAAACAAGACAAAACTTTTATAGCAAAACGAGGAGCAAAGATACACCAACAATTATTATGTCGGAACAGAGCGGTATCGGCAATTCCAATTTTCTCATTGCTGATGCAGCTGTGTAATTCTACAAAAACAGTTATCTCTTTAAACATCTAAATGGAATTTGATTGGGAAGACGAGTAGTTCCTCCGCGACGTATCTTATTAATTTCGGTCCCGGTCTGAGCTGGCGCTGACGGAACTACAAATAACTTGCAAATAACCCCAATTTCTGCGGTATCTGCGATGCAAAATCCAGAACTTGACGGCAGCCGCGAGTCCAACGGTTCGCAACAGCGGAAAAGATTGCAGAATGCAGCTGATTGAGCTGCATGCGAAATCGCGATCGATCCCGCTCGTTCCTTATTAAAATAATTAGCGGCACACGACCTTAAATTACAGTTCCAAAATTGAAGGGCTCTGTATGTTTAACGCTAGAGCAGTTTCGTGTTTGTTAGCGGGGAACGTTGTTCTATTATTGAATTTGGTTAAATAGTAATGCAATAATTGAACCTTCAATATTATTAATTGACAGTCTTCGGTAGGTATTGATTGTAGCGATTGTAATATTTTCAAGGCAATTTTGAAGAAAAGATTTGGCAATTGCATTTCATGTACGTACTTGCTTTTCCTGTACAAGTTGAAGTCTATGAATAAATTATTAATAAGTAATACGCCAAGAAGTGGTATTGAGAAAGCAGCGGTTCAGATTTATCTATATGAAGGGATCTGAGCCTTGACAACGTTGAAAAATCAAGATAACAGGATCCAGAGGACTTCATTCATGAGCTGAAAGTCCTTTGATAAAAATTAATTTTGCAATTGGAATATTTTACATATTTCAAGTGCACCTTTCAGTCACTTTAGACTAATAATGTTCTATAAGCTAGAACTCACTTGTTCAAAAACTTCAATTTACTATTTTTGACCTTTGTTATCTTTTGCATCGAATTTCTGTGTGTTATTAAGCAACGGTTTATGGCCTTAACAGATTTATCAAACGTTCATTTCCTCTCATTTACTTTTGTTTAATCAGATTAGGTGCTTGTAACTTTCAAATAGATTGTACAGTATTGTAAAATACATAAAATTGAGATTATATCAGATCTGGAAAGTTATTAGCGGCTTATCTAATACGATTTAAAAGTAAATATTTCTTTGCTTGAAGCTGTGAGTGCCTGTAATTACCTTATATTTAGGAACACTAATTTTAGATATTTTAAGCGTTTTTTTTGTCGAAAACTAAGTCTTTCCAAATCTAAAAGGTTTTATCTTAAAAAACTAAATTTGTGTTTATTATTACAATTTTGCTAAGAATTGCAGGATAATCTTAAAAGAGCTGTTAGCAACGACGAATAATAAGTATGAGGATAATTCTGAAATTTTGTTACTAATTATTTATATTGTTAGCCTATTTTGAATGTCCGCTAGTATACGATTGCAACAGGTTTTTTTTGTTGGTCTTCCTAGTCAGGGACGTAAGAGGTCATCAGCTGAATATCATGCGAGGTGGGTATATGTTTGGGCATTGGTAGTTCACGTGTAAATTACCGGCCAATTTTTTTGCCATATCGGCTTAAGTCCAATACATAGCAACGCACTCATAGCAGCGAAATTTTCTGGACTGGCCAAGGTAAGACCAACCGAACGGCTACCTGTCTTCAGTTGGGTTGTTACGTGCTTGTGATTTACATGTAGTAAACATTTATATTGTTATAGTTAAAAATTGTAACTAAGAATCCAGCCGCATACAGCGGACAATAACTTTAGATCGTGTTGTTACATTGTTGTGTTTATTTGGGGTCCCACATGCGCATTTCCAGGCCGCTAAATTTTTTTTAGTCGTGGCTTGCACTACAATGCGTTATTACGCATTTTCTTGTTTTATGTTGGTAACGTAATCAGATTTCAGACTGCTATTCGTTATGTGCAAGGTCTTTTATAAAACACGACAATTGCTGTTCTTACAGAAAAATCAAATATTTAATAAACTTTCAGAGAATAGGGATGTTTAATGATGTTTTTGGTTAAGTGGTATTGGAATACTACAGCGTTTCAAATAAAATTCTTCGGGAGAGTTTCAATTGAGTTACCGCGACAAAACAAGATAAAAATGAAGTATAATCACTCCACAGTTTTCAAGCACGTGTATTTTTAGGATTAAGGTTTCCAAAGCATTGTGGTCTAAAATAGATCAGCGGCTAATCGTAATAAATGAACGCGCGATTGTTTCTTCTCTAAACCTCGAGAGCAGAGAAATGGCCGGAGATTTATGTTTGTATTTTGATAGACCTTTGAATTACTTAAGCCAACGCGGTATTAAGCTGGTGCCGCTGCACTGGCCCTTCCTCCCCAAATTGACTGGTTTAATCTTGGAAGCCATAAACTTTATTCGCTCTGCAAACCCAGCTTTGGAGGGACGTGCGTCCTTTTCTGAATTTTTTACTAACCCGCTGGTCCCGATAAAAATATCGCGGCCTCCCTTTACGGTTCCATCTTTCATTGTTTATTTTGGTCGGCGTATTTATGTTTACAACATGCTCGCTCCCTGGCCCGAATAAGTGCAGGGGTTAAGCCGAAACTAACGATTTTCCTGACAAGGCGTGCGTGTACAGGGCGAATCAGTGGGGCGATGTTTCTGAAGTTCAAGATTTTTAGCCTGATGTAAATTTATTAAGTGCCATGCCCATTGTCAGCAAAGTAATGGTTGGTGTTTGATGAAAAGCTATAGATATTTCTAAGACTTGAAGTACATATTTTATAAAAGTTCTGTGACGTATATTTATCTTCGACAGAGAAGCTTCAAAATCAGAAACTGCCAACTTAATTCTTTATATTTAAGAACTAATCCACTACATAGGTAGCGTTATATTAATTCAAATAATGTTTGCATTTTCAAATGGAACTGTAAGTGAAGTAACAGGCGAACATATTTTTAACGGCTGATTAACAAAGCGCAGTTCAAAAAGACAACTTTTGCTAGATCGAATAGAGATTGACAAGTGTTCATAATTATGTACGAAATAGATTCAAAGATTCAAACCTGCGCCCCTAAAGAGAATATGATTTCTAGTCAGACGCGTTAACCGCTCGGTCAGGAACTCTACGTAACACAGGCAGGCATAATATGCGTTTATTAGGTTAATGCAAAACGATATGCTATATTTGTGGTAACCGCAGACTACAAGGCATACAAGTAAATGGAATTGTAAGAACCTATCATAATCAAATTCAATATTATACGAAACAGTCAACACTCAGGAGACTTATCAAGAAATTTAATAGTACAGGCAAGAGTAAGTGGCACATTAGCAGCGACAAACGTGCAACTAACAATCGATATTTCAATAGCCATACTAATTCTAATATGTGATAAACTGAATGTAAACTTTACATACAACAATTCTTGTAAAGTGATTGTAAGTAACGATCTATTGTAACTCAGCAATGCATGAATCGTAATCACAGGTAATTTAGGAAATATCTCGTCTACATATTTTATTCAAAAATATACCTAATGGATGTAGAATATATTCAACTGAGAATTGCAGCAGTCAATTTTATCAGCAAGGCCTAACCTTCTTTCGGTTGCCTCAAAGAAATGTCCAAATTGTCGCACAGCTCAGCTAACTTAAGATATTACATTTCTAAAAATATTATATCACGGCCCAGAGGTCTAAATCAAATTCTTGAGTGTTACAATTGATTATAAAACGATGCCAATTTTTGTGGTATTGACATTCTCCTCCATAATAATGCCCGTTCACATGTTGCCTGCTTAAGCCAAGAATCGCTGAATAAACTAAAATGGGAAGTGTTGTTTCACCCACCTTATAGTCCTGGCAAGTATAGACAACACCACCTAGAAATCAGGTTTCAGGTCTTCGGCGTGACGTCAGTACAGGTGGTTTCTAGCTATTTGTGCTATCGGTTAAGTCGCATAGGCGTAGATTGCGGGGTTACCAGTTGTGAACTGAGTCCTTAGTCGTACCCCGATCGTTTTTTTGTAATGCAATTTACGTTTCAAAGAAAAAAACCATAATTTTGAATTCCAGTATAAGCAGCGTCATCAATATAAAACTCGAAATTTGGTTTAGTTATTTGTTAATGTGCTTAGCTTTCGATTCTTATTTCATTTACCCAATACATTATTATTAATTTTACCACAATAATTTGTGGTCAAAGTAGAGGTAGTAGAATTAATTAGACTTTTCGCTATTCTTTTCTTACTATAGATATTGGCATCCAATAAAATGAACTAAATATCTCTCTGCTATAGGAAGTTTTAATACCAGCTGCGACACACAATTTCGTTTCTTATGATTACGAATATATAAACATTGCTCTTCAAAATGCTCAAGTTTTTACTTGAATATAACAGCACTGAAGAAAATGTAATTTGCACACGTTGGAGTGATTGAATGGAGTAACGTTTTCCTTTGGTATAGAAGTAATCCATTTTTTACGTAAAGCTTCTTCCTTCGGGAAATTAAACATGCACTTTCCTGTTTGTGCTGCTACATCCAGGCATGGAACACTTATACGGAATAATTATTATCCAAATACTTGAACATATATGGTATAATTGTAATAAATTACGTTTATTCACCGTAAATTGTTTTGAAACGCAAGGAAAGCGCGCCATGCGGCGAGAATATATTTATTGTACCAGCTGTAACGGGCAGTGAATACGGGGTTATCTGTCGAAAAATAAACTGAAATAACATACAGCATAGCATCACAAAGCATTTACGAAAGCACCATGTGATTTGGCTATTACAAAAAGCTCAATTATATTCGATAATTGCAATCAATGTGCAGCCAATTCACGTCGCGGCCATTACAAACCTACTATAGACGACGTCATGAGTCCGTAACGCTACAAACATTTGGCCTTGTTTCTAAGCGGTCTTGGTATGGATCGATTACGGGGTATATAGGGGACAATACATTTAAATCGAATGAGTAGGCGATGGACGGTATTCGTTCAAACTTTAAAATAAGTGTGTATTGAAACAAGGGCATTATGTATTTAAACAATAAAATTGTTTTAACATCGTGCTGTTCTTATTATTGCTGTATAAGAAAGTGTAGGTCAAATCTGTACTCTCATTGTATGTATATGGGTCTCTTCGTAAATTTTTTTGCTGTTTTTTCTATTGCAAAAATGGAATGTTAAGTTTGACAAGTGTTTTCCAGTTGGAAATATTGAAGAAAGTCGCTTGTATATAAGTAATGTAAAAAGTAAAAGAGTAGTTTGGTATGTGGTAGATACCTTTAACAATTTTTCTCGATACTCCATCTGATGCAGTCAACGTTTGCAAATGGGTATAATCAGTTTCGTTCTATTGTTTGCATAACAATGGAACTGCTTAGTGTTGCCGGCGCACTCAACGTCAAGTTATTCAGGAAATAAGTACCTGCTTATTGTAATACCATCTGTGCAATGTATTAAACATCGTTAAATAACTTTTAAACTGATAGCACTCAGATGCAGGAGGCGATTTGAATGAGATGGACTATAGATTTTATTTAAACTATCGAACAATGGGAAAAAAATACAGGAATAACGTGTTTACAATATTTAAATATTCAGTTTAATTATTATACGTATTTTAAGTCGTTTATAATGAACCGTTTGTAGCAAGAGGTCGTTGAGTGCCTGTTCAATTTATAACTCGTTTATTCAGCGCTCGAGTACTACTTTGTCAATATTTGCGACTATATCATCTACGGGTTTTATGTATGTAGAAATTTTTATATCCACTATTCAATTTTATGGAGCAGAATTTTAAAAGATATAAAAATACTTGAAAATTACATATTTCCTACATACTAGCGTGGGATTAAGTGACACTTCAGATAGAAATTGCAATTTTCGTAATATGTATTCTATGTGAATAGCTTTTTATTGCTTTCGGTTCTGTGGCTCACATACAGTACGTAGGAGTGTCAGTTTTGCATATAAAATTTTAACCAGATACATAGTGATATTTCACGTATGTATAGTAGATTGTCAAAAAACTAATAATTATAGAATGTAAACGTAGCATTTCTGTACATTTAGGACACAATAGAAAATTAGTAATGAAGGTTCTTTTAGTGTTAGAAGGACGAATATACGAACGTTAGACGCGTTTTTGTGTGTTATCTTAAAATGTGTCAATGTGTCATCCACCACATGCAACTCACCCATGACTACAAGGCGGCTGCGGAATGCACACAATACCAGGGCGAGTCTTCCTTGGCCCAGAGGCGGATCTCATCGATAATAATAATTGTACTCAGCTGGAGCGACCCCTGACCTTTCCGCACTTTCGGCAGCGACGTCGCAATATTTGACCATGCATCATCAGTCAGCATCAGCCTCTTACCACTTCATCGCTACTTTCACTGGTTGGGTTAGCTCCCGACCTTTTCGCTAGTACTGCCAGGATTAACCGTATAGGCTAACTATTATCCGTACAGAGTTACTAAGTGTCTGGTGCCTACTGGTTTTTCAACGTAATGCACTTACCATAAATCTCGCTCGGCTGCTAACCACTGCGGAACAGCATGCATTCCGCGGTGGAACAGCATGCATTCCGCGGGATCACTGGCATCTATCTTTTGCTATAATTGCCAAAAACAACCGACATGATGCGACTAACTAGCACCTACATCCTACAGTAGCTACCATGTAACTCACTAAACTAAAGGTACGCATAGCAGTACTCGCAGGGTCTCCTCGAATTGTTGTTACTTATCCCATTATAATTATTTGTTCGCATAATTGCATACGCCAACAACTACGCCCACTTTTACAACATACGTAGCGCCCTTGTCGCAACCCCGAACATTATGTCCGAACATAATTCCTTCGCTAACCAGCACACATTTCTCAACACTCTACATTGGTTGCAGCTGCACTGCTGATTCTCCCAAAAACAAGACCTCGTGTTGTAATTCAAAGTATACTAGTCAAGATTGTATTACATTTTAGGGTTTAAAATATTCTAGAAATGGTAAACGTAGTAATTAAAATGAAAAATAATGCACCTTCAAAATATCATATATTTTAATACTAACAGGAACTACTACAACTTTTTGGAAAATGTGCAATGTCCAATTAGTAATTGCTTAAACCACTCTATAAGTTTTCAATATAATAAAATAGCTTCCTGTTTGAAATTTAGAAACAAATAAGGGTTTGTGAGACTTATCGGTAGCTCACCCCGTACAAATCGTCGGTGTTTAATAGTTACAGTAGGGGCTCAGAGGCACACGTGGCTGGAAAATTTAAAAATTTTCGTTTATCTTGGGGAGCGAATGGGGTCACTGAATCCCTTCGATGTTGATTTATGGATGTATCGAAGCCCGAATGGCCACAATCGAAAACGCGACCTCCAATAGACTTTCCTCCAGAACCGGCAATCAACTCGGCTTAGTCACGTGACCTGCCCGCTATTGGCATCTCTCGTTATATAACTCAGCCGCAATCGACCAGTTCATTTCCGTTTTTTTCCGTTCTTTACGAGGAGCCCGGATACCGAGTATCGGATTGAGCGCGCGGATTACATAGCCGACTGTAGTTTTCAGAATTGGAGTTGAAAAAGCCCTCGTAAAGAAAATGTGAACATTTATTTTGAGTGTCTTTTCATTCATATTTATTTCGCCCTTTGTCGTTTAGCTCTTTTCAACGATTGCGGCCTGGGATTTAAATTTTTTGTCTGAAAGCTGTTTGATTCGCTAATGTGCAGTTTTGGCCCTAAAGGAAAACATCCCCATAAAATGACGAATCGTTAAGAGAATGATCAGAAAAGTATCGGGTTTGCATTTCTGCTCGGATCATTTGCTTTCATCTGCTTATTCTGTTTTGCTTCGCGCTTATTTTCTGAAAAAATCCTGGCTCAGTGACCAACGAGTTACACATTTTTATTATTTCACAAAATAATAAAATAATGTCAAGTGTTTGTAGTTCTGTTTTTTAAATAGAAACTTTACACAATCAGTTACAAGTTGAACATGCTACTATTGGGATCTCGGGAACTAAACGAGTTAACTGTTGTTAAATGAGACAAAAGTTCCCTAATAAGAGAGACTACGTCCTGAATTTAAAAAAAATAGGTCACTAGATAGTAGATACAGTATGTAATGGGCTCTTGTTTGTAATGGACCGATTACAAAATCTCAACTAGAGAGTCATTTAAACATATATAAATAGAATCGAATATTATATTATGGACTCGCTTATAATGGACTTTCGCTTGTAATGGACTATATATTCTCTAAAAGTCTATTATATCCGACGAATGACAAAAGAAGAAGTGGAAGGACAACTGGAGCAAGTTGAAGTAACTTTTTCAGATCCCTTAATTTTTTAAAAACTTTACAATAAGATTTTCAGCAATGGGACGATGCAAGTGAAACTCTTCATCAATTAAACAAACTAAAAATTGTTTTAAAAGATATAGTTTGAAGGAAAAAACTATTTCAAACTATTTTTGTATTTTTTATGTTGTTAGAATTTTTAATAAATGTATTACATTGCAACCTACTGTTTCGTTTGTTTAACTTAAAAATAATAAATAATGATAAGGTGTACACTCGGTTATAGTGGACTAATATTGACTGTTTCCTGAAGTTAACTATAAGCAAGGTCTACTGTAGCAAGAATATAAAATTAAGCAACATATTTACTCCGCTATGCTTTTGTTATTATTATTAGAGGTACTACACAAAAAGTGTACAGGAAATATTTGTAGTAATTTATAAGTAGAACAGAAAACTAGTATCTATATTTTGATTTTGTTTTGTTTCTGACAACAGCAACTTAATTTGTTTTAAATAGAAACCATCGTAGGCTTTACAACTCTTTGAAAGATATTTGCTCTTTATAATGATGCAAGGGTTGATATGCCTATAATTAACAGAAATATTCTTCCATCCACAGTTTTCTACCGACTAATGGCAGTATGTAAGTTAATTTTTCTACGTGCTAAATTCATGAATTTTCTTTCTCCGTTTCTTATCTCTTGTCATTTCTAGTCTCAGCTATTTCAAGTGCGCCCCCTCCCCTCTCCAATTTCGTCGTTTTATTTAAGTCTTCCTGTTACTTTAGATTTGGTTCTTTCCATTTTCCATACTCCCAGTAGTCCCCCAATGCTCAAAGTATGTCAAAACCACCGTATGCGATTGACCCTTATTCTTTGTTCATTCGACTCTGCCCCTCTATTCTTTTTATCTCTTTGTTTCTCATTTTATCCAGTAATATTAAGTTTGCTATTCTTTTTAGGATAATTATTTCACTTATCTGCAGCTTTTCTCGCTGCTTTATGCTCATTGCCCATGTCTCGCAAACCATATGTCACTATTGGTGCTCGTATATACAGAGAGTTGTACATTATTATTTTTGTTTTTCGTGGTATTTTTATTTTATTTAAAGCGAAGTGGCAGTGACTTTCAGTTTTGCCTTTATTTTTCTGTGTCTTTTATGACAGTATTTAAACTTTGTTCCTTTGGGTTTCTCGATATTGTCAATTGTTTTTGTTTTGTTGATATTTCTTTAAATTCATTGTTTACCAACAGAACTAAATCGCGTGGAAATACTCATTGCTTTATTATTAGTATTTGCAAATGATAGTAACCCAATATAGTTTTCTTTGTTTTTTGTAAGTTATTTTAGTAATTTATCCATCACGATGGAGAACAAACATGGCTCTATTTTCCTCCTTGTCTGCAGAGATAGTTTATAATTTCTGCGATATTCTATTTTTGGTTCGTACATAATTATCAGTGCGTTACTAAGTCAAACACTTTTGAAATATCAACAGAACAGGGATATATAGTGTCTAGTAGATCATCTCTGGTTCTATCCCGAACTTACTTTCCGTTTTTAAACGTTCTGTTAATTCTTCTTCTTTTGGTGTCTCTTCTATCGAAGATTGGACATCATCATGGCCAGCTGTATTTTATTTGATGCTGCTCTAAAAAGTTCATTGGGGCTGTATGCGAACCATTCTTGGAGATTTTTTAACCAGGATATTTTCCTTCTGCCTACACTTCTCCTTCCTTTCATTTTTCCCTGCATTATATTTCGTAGTAATGCGTATTTGTTGTCACCTCTCATAATGTGGCCTAGATAATACCTGTTAATACTTTTATATAATTTCGCCAGTACGCTTAACAGCGATTCGTCTAGCACTTTTATCCATTTGTGTATTTTTTTTTAAGTAGCAAGGAACATTTTTTATATGTACACAGTAGGGGAGACCTGGGTACACTGGTCACATTTTTGTAAAGAATGTTATATTGTCGAACAAACACCACATAACGAAACCAAAGTGTGTAAACTGAGTACAGATTTGTTTATTAAATGATTGTATTAATTGAAAATAAAATAAGTATTATACAGACTTTATGTTTATTAGAAAATAAACAAAGTTGCCACCTATGAACCTTGGAGGCGGGTCATATTGTTCAAGCTGTAGGGGCTCACTGCTCTCCACTTTTTTCTTAATCTGCCAATACATTTAAATTAAAAAATTTCTGAAACAGATATCACATAAATTGACAAATGGTAGGTAGGTACTTGTATTTCAAAGCCAATATGGATACTACCTAACTTAAAAACATAACATTCTAACAATAATTTAAAAAAAACAACGAACCTAATATATATTATAGGATTCAAAGTGAACAGAAAATCTTAGGAAACGGTTTATTCGTGCAGCTCCTCCAGTATTTAAAGGATCCGACAAAGTAAGTGCAGTATCATCCTTACTAACAGTAGCAACATATTCTAGTGTTAGAGATACGAATTTGTCACCCAGTTTCTTTAAAAATATAATATACATTCATTTTTAAGTATTTCCTTTACCTGTCGTACATAAAATTATTCTCACTATTCTTTGAATCTGCAAATTCAGAACCTGACACAATATTCTTCAAGTGTACTTACTTAGACTTCGTTTAACTTTCTTTTAATTTTTTTCAAGTTGTGAATGTTTAGCTTCTGCTATTTCATACTGTATAGGTGTGTCAAAACTTGAAAGCTGCACCTTTTTCTTTATTTTTTGCGGTGCCATTTTTTTCAGCTCAGGGTTGTATGATAAGTGGGGATGTATCGTTTCATGTCTGACATTTACATTTATGTAATTCGAGGTGCATCTCGCCCGATGTTGGTCACAATCGATGTCAAACTAATACATATATGTCACAGTGGTAGCCAGGAATTTATTATAAATCAAAAACATGTCGATTAAATGGTATAGACCTGTTTTTTAAAGGCGGCTATAATATTTATGTACATGTTGTTCAATTAGACGTTAATGTTTTTTTTTCTTTGTCTATTACGCACCATTGGTATTTCTAAAAGGATATCACAAGTTATAAAATGAAATTGATCATAATAATGATTAGTTCCAGGGTACAGTGGTCACTACTGAGGCGAACCAGTGACCACTGTGCCCCTTATGGTTGATGACCATTGTCCCCCGAAGGTAATATTTTTGATAATATCAGTAAAATATTAAATAAATTTCAGAACTTTCTTATGGTCATACTCTTGACTACATATGCATCACTGATGTAACATTTCTGTTTTGCGCATTCATACTAAAAGAACTTAAGCAAAGTAATAATTACCACTTACCAAAAGTGTACATCTGAACTCAAGCATAAACAACCGATTACTGTTGAAACCAGCAAACTGCCAATGCTAAGACTAGAAGCACACGTTAAATTATAAGTTTAGCTTATAATGACCCCTGTGCCCCTGTGATTCCTGCACCCCGGTCTCCTCTACATATGTAAATAGTTTTCTTTTCTAAGAGTATTAAATATATAGTGGTTTCAACATATATTATTTTTTGCAAAATACCGCCCCCTACGTAGTAGAAAAGTGAAAGTAGTTTCATGGATTTGAAAGATTCTTCATTTGATTTTAACAATATTTTCACATCGCGCTGTAGTGAATAATGTTTATGGTGTAATATTTTTCTCACATTGCCACCATAAAAAGCGACAATTTAGTTGAGCGTCGAGCCTATGTAACACACCTCACAATTCAGCCAAGTAATTGCTATAGCGAGCGTGTTTATGTGGTCAAAAATGCCCGATGTCCGTCCAAATTCGCCGACCTATTTTAATTTCTGGCATTTCTGTTTGTTTTGAAAGCCCATTGAAAATTAGATGGCCATTCATGCAGGTCCAGGCCGGGTGGCGAATATGCAAAGCAGCGCCGGTTAAAAACGGAGCGCGAAGTGTGGCCGTAATAAACAAGCTGTGGGTTGGAATAATCTGCATATTATACACCGTTTCATATTTTCATGACAAACGCGGAGTTTCTCAATAATAATTTCCTGGGAGGATGATGACCCGAGTTGGCCCGCTGCCATCGCGGATTTCAAGCACATCTCCAACCCGCGGACGCCGTTGCATGCTTCTTCCCCTATGCGTGTGCAATGCTGATGATTTATTGGAGTACTGCATAGTCTACCTACAAAGAGTTGCATTTCTGCGGTGCTAACACCGGAAACCCGATGCCCAACCCGCGCCTATTGTTTATTATGTTCGCTTACATTTTCATTTGCTGCACGTAGTGGGCGGTTGTGATTTAATGCCACATGTATAAGTGGCGAAGGGTTTGTTGGAACGAATACCCGGTGATGCTGAAGTCATCTTTATGCTTTTGAATTTGAGGTTTAGTTGAAATATATATAGTTTGCTCTTCCAAACAGTCACGAACCATCACTCGTGACTATCTCAACGTCTGTCACTTTATCCTATCCGTTGTTATAGACTAAGACTACTTCTTTCCAATTTGGCTATGATGATACTGCCCTTCCTCAAGATTATGGGTTTCTTTAGTGAGCTGAAGATTGTTGTAACACTCGTTTCGTTTGGTCTTTACTTCTTTCTTTCTGCCAATATTAATCTCCTGATGTAATTATTTATTTTCTGATTTGCACTCACGTAAATAGACATAAAAGATTCAACTTTAACACAATTTAATAAAGTTGCCACTTCTACAAAACTGTGTACAAAATAAATATGATGCGCGATTAATAACTAGCGTGCTAATTAAGAAAAGTCAGGTTTCAAGGCAGAGCTCGGTGAACGACGACGTAAGGGATGCCTAGTAGAAAATGCACGTTTCTTGCCACCGATCGTGTTTATATTTACTCTTGTGCTATTGCTTCAATGGAGGATCTATGGCTCCTCTGACTCGTCTATTGTCTGGGTTGGAATCCCCCGACATCGAAAATGCCAACTTCTATTGCGTCTCTGAGGGTTTTGCGCTAGCGAAGGAATTTATGGCCCTCCTAACTTTCTAAGTAAACATCCGTCAATGAAATAAGAATCTCTACAGCGGGTTTTCGGCGCCCATGCGGTGTCAGAATGCTGCAAGGGGCGTTAATTGATCGTCTTTGCATGATAATCGCGTGTCCCGAATCGGCATCAGCGGATGTTGCCAATCACTCGCGATTCTTTTCACATGCTGGTATAAGACGGTTATCACGCTTGCATGATTTGCAAGAATTCAAGATTTCCTGAACATTTATTGAAATATTTATATGTCAACTTTGTAATAGTACTCGTTATTATCTGTTGAATTAACTTTAGAACGTATACTACAATACTACGGCAGTAACTCTAGAAGTAAATTTAAGAAACTGAATAAAAATTTTGCTCTTGATGTTAATAGTGTGAGACTAGCAAACTAATTACAGGTTTCTGTATATAATTAATCAATTTACAGAATTATACATTCGTGTAGAATTTTAATAACAGATATTCTTATGTTGTAACTGAAGCCCAAAATAAGTAACTTTAGAGAAAGGGGTCATTTTAGCCCCCGCACACGGCAAAACTGTTCTTGCTTTTATATAAACAAGGAATTCGTGAACCGAATCGTGACCACATTTTCAAAAACAGATATACTCGTAGTTTGAATATAAAACGGTAAATTGTAATTCATTTTCTCTTCATATGGGCACATGGTGGCTGCGGGTCGAGTCTAGTTTATAATATTGTGCTTATAGTTACCCTTTAATTAATTGCTCCTTTTTTGTTTCAGGTATGTACGTGCTCCTTCCCATAGTCCAATCAGAAGTCATTCAGTAAGTTGTAAATACTGGTTGGCGGAGAAAAATGTGACAAGATTAGTTTATGAATTTTACAAAAGAAATTAATAAAACGGAAAGTTTTGTGTAGCTCCAGTTATTAATTTCACTGTTACTGACGACTGTTATTGTTTCAATCGAAAATAAGACCCTAACGACGAGTTTCCAGTCTTTGAGCAGCGCGATCAAAATATTAACGAGAGCTGAATAAGTTGCAGAGCGGCGATGAAGTGTTTTTCTTGGCACTCGATGTTCCCAGCGTCTTCATCAGCTCGCTGGCTCGTGACCTTTTGCTAAATTCGGCTTAATAATTAGGTTTGGTGTTGTACAACTAGAAGGTTGGGGTTCGTAAATTTCCCTGGAAGCAGAGAAAAATTCAATTTTCCAACTTCGGCTCAAGAAGTTAAGTTTTTGCGTTTTCTCCAGCCTTGCCTTTACACCCGTCCTTCCGCAAATGTGTTACTTAACTTACTTACGTACATTCTAGTTTTCATGTGTAGCTGCTTGATGAAGCAAAATGATGTAGCAGGGGATCAAATTTGCTACCTTATAAGATTCAGTGGTTGTGTTGAAAATTGCATTTTTTTATTGAACTTATTTCATTTTGATAGAAGAGAGGATACCTATATTTTCATTGTTTGATTTTAATTGGAAGACTCAAATCGCCGTTGGTGTGTGAGTCACTCTTCTATTTATCTTGTGCTAAGAGGTAGGCGCGTAAATTTGTTCCTTTGAAGGGGGCGAAGACTGAAAACTACTAGAACATCGCTTGAAAGCCTAATTGTATGTTTAGAGGGATTACTGGATTCTGGATTATAGATGGAGGGTGAATCAAGTGCATTGTGCTACCTCTAAGTTGCCTGTGTGAATATGTTTTTGTGTGGTCTTGTTACGCTACCCCCTTACATCAGTTCCAACGTCGTAAATTGCTGGTCGGAGCAGATAGCTTTCTACGATTTCAGTGCCTATGTAAATCTAACCCTTGTTTTATAACCCGAGCATTTTTTGGGCTCTAAGCCACGATTTGTCGCCACAATTCATTTGAAAAATGGCTCATGCAGGGCATTGTCGTCGCAAGGCCTTCTTCTTTGTTTAACACAAAATTTCGCCACCCAGAACCATTAATCCGTTCCAACAAGCGGATTAAAGACCCAAACAAACGCACCACCTAATCCGGGGCACGTAACAAAAGAGGCAGTAACTTGTAGCAGGTGATTTTATCATTTTTATTGTCTGCTCTGCGGTGGAACCTGCGGTTCGTTAGGCCAGAGCTACGGCGTTACCGCGTTTTCAGCGTTAGCTCGAGACGTGTCGCCCGTATTTACACAGCCAGCTTCTGATTATCTGGGCTGCTAATCTACTTTCCTCAATCTTCTGTTCCCGCTTTCCACTTTTCGTACTTCCCACACATTCCTTATAATTAGTTTAGGGTAGGTTATAAAATAAGAAAAGTTCGCCTTGCCACTTTCTTCGGGAGCTGCCGCGGACACGCAACCCCCATGTCGGGGGTATTTTGAAACCGTGCTTTATCAAATCTGATATGAGGCCTCCGCATTAATTTCCACGAAAATTCTGGTCGTTTTGTTGAATTATAGTATTTATTTTGAAGTAAAATTGCATTTAGATAGTCTGTGCAAATTCTTAGGTCGTTTAGCGGAATAAATTCTGCTTAAATTTAAAAAAATATTGACTTCTAAAAGCCATAGTCGTAACGATTCATATTTCGAATATCTTTTAAAGCTATGGCTTCCTGGTCGATTGGGACAACGATCAGAGGCAAAAGTTTATTCTGCAATTTAAGGGCATTTCCATATGGTAGGCGTCTTGAAAACAATGTTAAAGTTAGGACTCTGCCCTTAGAACGTCTGCTGAATAAAGAGTGTTTTGATCAACTTCAGATCTGTAGAAAATGTATACAGCCCGACTTTATTCTAAAATACCTTTTGGGGAGCGATCTCCATTTTTATTTATTTTACAGCTTTACAACAATTAGTAGACGTAAGGCGGTAGTATATAGTCGACGATATTTACCCCTTTATTCACGGTTAATCAACTGAAAAGTTGCTGATCATGATGATTAAGATAATCTGTGGGACTTTTTGGTGGCGTGCTTTTTAATATTTTTAATTTTGCAGGGTGGCGAAATACCCATAAAATAACATGATGATGGTATAAAACTTGTATTGTGGTGTAATGGTTCTGTGCTTTATAAACCAATCATTAATTGAATAATTCTAGTACAAGATGGGGACAGCCATCCTTATTGAGATTTACTATCAATAATAATACATTATCATTAACGTGATTATACCACTCTCTATCACACCAACTAATGAAAAACGGTAAAAATGCATAGTTGCTCATGTACTAACTTTTAATAATGTACATAACAATGGTGATAATCATATACTCTCTTGACTAATAACTGATAGTCAAATACATTCACAAACTTCGCGTTATCTGCTGAAAGTACAGTCGTCATAGCAACCACACTAACTGTACTTTTAAGATTTATAAACTGTTCAAACGTTGTTTATTGACTCGTGATATAATCTAGCCGAATGCAACTCGTGTCTTCTTGATTATCAAATAATTTCCGTTTCCACTTGATATATTCTTTTAGTTTGTAAATCACGCGAGTCATATCTCATGTAAACAGAAATGATTATTTGATAATAATAACTAGTTGCATTATATATGATAATATTTGTTATGTGTTTAACAAATAAATCTAATACTAGGAATCTTTCTTTTAATTGGAAAGTGATGATGCGCAACTTTATCTTCTGTAAAGTCTCATCGTTCAAAGCAGCAAAGGCATGTACAAGCACCTCGGTGACCTGCAAGAAAATAATATGAATAACGTACAATAAAATTAAGAAAGAAAAGTGTTAATGTGGAATTTGGTAGGACAAGATAGTACTGGGCATGGCAAGGGGTACAGATTTGGCATGTGGACTTTCAATGTGCAGAAGTGAACAGGAATATATCGATTTGTAGGAAATTGTGTTAATAGGTGCTGCGTTTGGAAATGGGAGTGGCAGATAAACTTATTTTAGATTGAAAATAAAAGTTGAAATGTTAATTCTAAAGCAAATTTATACTTTAAAATGTATTTAAGTTAATATAGCATTTTTAATTATGTCAATTTAATTTAAGAGATGTCAAAATGTAGACAGTAACTAAGAATATGAAAGTAACTAGCCTGGGTGCTTAGTGAAAGAATGATTAAAAACATAACAAACATATTTTCCATGAGGATTGGAAATACACGTATTTTTGATACGTTTCAATAAATTATATAACATTCAATGATAAATGGTGAATAATTGATTATTAAAGTGAATTTTAATAAATAACGTGTTGTATTTGGCACGTACCTGACAATGGGAGTGTCAGAATCCTTGAGTTTGATGCATTTAACTGAAGGAGTTGCAGGGAACCCGTAGGACTTCGACCCTTAGCTGAAGCAGAGATTGTCATAAAAAGGTTGGACTAATATTGTATATGAAAGACTGGATTCAAATGCTTCTGAAAGACCAGCTTTACGAGAAATACATTAAACTGTGAAATGCTTAATCATAAGTTACCTGAAATAAGCTGAGAAGTGATATCCACGAGGGTAATTGAATTATGAAGTTTGGTAAACTATCATGTATAATGTAACTAGCGGGTTCTTGATTATCAAAAAAAATTTCTGTTTACACGAGATATATTGTTTGGCAATTACGTGAGTCCGAAGGACGAGCGTGATTGCTTAAACAGTATATCGAGTGGAAACAGAAATGATTTGATAACCAAGAAGACACGCCATGTATTCGGCTAGATTATTTGATGAATCAATAAACAAAGTTTGAACAGTTTATAAATATTAAAAGTATAGCTTATGTTGATACTATGACGATTGTACTTTCAGGAGATAACGCGATGTTTCTGAAGGTATTTGACTATCAGTTATTAGACAAGAAAGTATATGATTATCACCGTTGCTATGTACATTATCAAAAGTTAGTACATGCGTAACTATGATTTTTTACTGTTTTTCATTGGTTGATGTTATAGAGAGTGGTATAATCAAAGTAGACTTTATATTAAAAAAATCTACATAACCGTTATCGAGTTTCAACGAAAAAGTAATTTAAAATATAGAACTGTATGTCCCAACTTGAGTAAGAAGTTTTATATTTTAAAAATTCTTAAATGAGCTAGCATTGAAATTTATTTAACGGAACATAATTGGTGCACCGGGTAAATTATTAATATGAAAAGTACACAACTATGACTATTCAACACTATAACATATAAGCCAATCACATTGCAGACATTTGCTTTTTTCAACCAATAACAGCAGTATATCACTGAATATTGGGCACCATGCAAAATATTCACAAAACAATATACGTACTCAAAAAATAAATAGCCTTGTTGCGAAGTATCGCTTAGCAACGATGTTCTTCTTAGTGATATCGCTAGGTTACGTAACATTAAACCCCAACAAACTGTGTGGCTTGTTTTAAAAATTTTAAAATGCTGTGTTTTGGAAGTATTCCGCTGAATTTAATTGAGAATAAATAATTATATTAATTGTTGATTATTTTTCAATAAAGTTAATCGTTATGTATTCATATTGTTAAATAGTCGTCCCAAATACCACTTGAAGTGGATATATCTTTTTTAAATATTTTGCCATTTCCATAGAAATTATTGCAAATTTCACTCAACAAAATCACATTTAAATGTCACTCGCCTTCGGCTCGTGACATTTTTGATGTGATTTTGTATCGTGAAATTTAAACGCAATAATTTACATGGAAACGACAAAATATTTGTCAAAAATATATCCACTGCTTGTGGTATTACCCTTGATTATACAACTCAGTATAAATTTGACCAATAGTAATTGAGAATTTTACTTAGTTACAAGGTATAGATAAACGGATATACCCTTGACGACGTGGTATAATCACTTCGGTGTTTCGGTGGGTCCAACAAAGCAAAAATAATGGATAATAATAATCTAGAGCCATGATGTAATAACTGTCTATTGCAAATTCGAGGTTAGCAGGTTAGGTTTTGCGTCAGTTTTGACACAAACTGACGCAAAACCTAACCTGATAACGTCGAATTTGTCATAGACTTACAGTGCCACCAACATAACAGTGCCACTAACACAAACAGTGCCAACCTAAGAAATAAAATAATTTATTATTATCGGTCTATTCATTATATAATCGTAACGAATACCACTCGAGCAATCGAAAATAATGATTATTTTTCAAAATAATCGATTATTTTCGATGCTCTTGTGATATTATAACTGACTATCTTAGGTTACGTCAATCTGACATTTGAAGGAGTAATGATTTGCGCAAGCTTATGTGTAATACCATTTACTGTAACGTCAAGAATATTTATTTCGTATACTTGTATAGATCATTGCAATACCTAAGACTACTAAATCCAGTTGTACATTGCGGTTATCGAATAATGGTACTAATAGTAATAGCTCTAAGTTCTCATACATATCAGGTTTCCATATTTAGACGTACACTACATTAGTATCTTTTTTCAAGTGGATACTAACGGCTGAATATATATTGCTGTGATCATTAAATGATGAATCATTCAATAACTACACAATAATAAAGCAGCCTAAAATAATGTTGCTAAAAGGAGTGATGGTTTCGTTTTATGATTTGAATTTCGGTTTCTTACAACGGCATTTGCAATTCATTTGTAAATAGTTCAGTTTTGATTGCAATAGTAATACAAATTAGAAGACTTATCTGAAAGCAGTAATTATTATTATGAAATGTAATATAAAAGTTTAATTCTTACATATTTGGTCATGTAGTTGAAAAGATCACAATGTATACTGTTAACCTACAAATATGATTTATGACAATTAGAAATGTCATAACAAGTAATAAAAGAAAACTGTATTATCATTTCAAATAAACAGAACAAATGGGTTTTATAGAAATATAAATTGAATTGACACAAGTACCAATTGAATAGTCAATTTTAGACGCTAATGTACTGGTATGTACCCAATAATATTGTCATACACTTAAAGAGTGTGAGAGGCAAATATTAGTGTGAAATTAATAACTTAGTGAGTGCATCGATTACTACTATACAAGGATATGCTGCTAACCACAAACAGGATAGCTGTAGCAGAGATCTGGCGAATAGAAGATTATAGAAGATTAAGAGCTCGAAGATAGATGCTTACAAAGTGATTCGATTGACCTTCCAACTTAAAACAAGACACATATAAAAGGAAAGTATTAATATAAAATATATCTGCTACTTACAGAGTTATTAAAATTGAATTCAATTGAATCATACATTAGATAATCATAAAATTGTAAACAGACAGTGATATTAATCTAAAATTGATTTAACTGAAATGAAGTATTTATCAAATATTATTAACAAAGGTGTTAAACTTATGATAAATGCAGATATTTGTTGCTTAATAAATACAATTGTCCTATATATTGTATTATAGTTATTTGTTGTTTATGTCTTAATCTGAGTAACCCTGAGATAGAATCGAATAACTAAGGTTATTACAATTACATGCTAAAGACTGGACAAAAGGTAAAATTGAAATCAAAATTTTAAATAAAAACCTGAGAATGAGATTTAAATTAAATAAAATCAAATAATAGTAATTTATTATACAAGACGATAAAGTTAAATTTTATCCATGAGTGAATCGTTTAACGTCGAGACGAAGTCGAGACGTTAATGATTCAAGAGTGGATAGAAATAACTTTATCGTCGTGTATAATACAATATTTTTTTCTATAGCAAGAACTTTAACAATTTCATAAGAAAATAAAGACAGCCCATGACATTTCAAAATGTCAGTAGCTAGACTGGGTTGCCACGATAATGCGAAGCTGTCATATTTAATTTAAACAAAAGTTAGAAAATTAAATTACTTTATCGGTTTCAGGATATTAAGCCTTTGTTTACATATACAAAAGTAGGCTGGTAACTAGATCATAACTTATCTGTAGGGTTAAAGAATATTACCCTACATGGCAACCATAACCATATAGCAACCGATAAACTATTGAACAAATCACGGATGTTATGAATCATAACTGCCTTAGAAGTTTTAAAATCCTCGCTCTACGAGCTCGGAATTCAAAACATCTGCGGCAGTTATGATACTCATAACATTCCTAGATATGTTAATAGCTATTATCTATCCTTGATGTTAAAGCGCTACTTTATCTACCCTTGCTGTTAAAGTAAAACTTGACCTTTTGTTTTGAGTTGATAAAAGCACACTTTAACATGTGCTATAGAAAAAAAGCTATTAGAGCAGTATTTATTGCTATACTGGTTATAAATAACTTTGAGGGTTATGCAAAAGATAAGTTCCACCCTATAATTCGTATGGCCGGGTATAAGAGTAATAAAAAACTTTGCCATTAACTTTAATATAATCGTAAAACTTAGATTAAGGCGCTGTTAGTAAGGCATATCTTTTGCATCTTAAGTTGTTTTCGTTGAGATATTTTATTCATTTTTGCTTGGACATGTAGATTTTGCAAGAACGTTTTTGTTTTGTATTAATGTCCTTTCTTTTATTTTTAATCCAATTAAATTTAACTTGATCAATATTAGAACAAAACTGCGACTTTAATAAAAACAAAATTCTGCAGAAGATCGTTGCTACAGGGGAATTTCCATTTCCACTTCCATTCGATTCGGCAATCAATTTTTCTGCGATTATAACTGTCCTGTAGTGCACGCTAGGGAGAAAATTGGAAAAGCGTGGGAAACATGCTGGAAGCGTTAAAAAAGTTTTCGTTTTAAACGAATGTTGTCACCAGTTTTGCACAGATCTTCGGAAGATTAATTGCCCTTATTATCCCTTTCAGCCTTGGAATCGAGGCTCTTTAGGCGGACATTTACATAGCACTGTTATTTATTATCGCGATACATTAGTTCCCTTGCTTTGTCGAAATCGGACACAAAAATTGAATTCGAGATGACGCCGGCAGCGTTTTTATGGCAAGGCGTAAAATAATTCGTTAAACCGAGAATTGGAATTTCTGTGTCAAGTTGCAAACAGAATGAAACGTAGGGAAAGGCTCAGGTTGCATTAATGAAGTTATTGTTCTCCTAAAATAGACCTGTGTGGGTTTCGTATAAGCCAACGGTATGTGAAGAATCTGAGTGATAGACACCTCAACAAAGAACGCGCTTTTTTGAAATCGGCTCCATTCTGCTGAAAGAACACGCCCACTGCTTCGATGAAATATTTTTTAACACATACATTCTGTCATATTAGGATATTCAACACTAAGATTATTTATAGAGATCACATCAGTTCTGGAATTTCTTGTCATGCCTGGTTTTGCGTAACATCAGATTGCTTAATTTAGGAGTCCTACATCAATCTTCTAAAGGGATCATGCATTTCCCTCTAATTATAGAGAAAACCCATCCGGTATCGGATCTGCGAACTTGGACAATTGCGACCGATTAGGGACTGATCAATAAAACTTGCGGACTTGAGTGGCAGCAAAATAATGCCAAATATGTCACGGATACGGGGATGTCGCGCCTCGCTCGATGTCATCGGTTCCCAATTATACGACATATCCATCATGTTGGATGTGACAAACGCAGACGTGCTTCATTGTTTAACACTGCACGTACAAACGGACGCCTGTGTTCCTGTTACATCCTGTTATTATGAAATAGGACCGAAATTCTGACTCGTATTTATATAGGACGTGTTGGATGAACTCCGACGTGTTTTTCAAAACTCCCATCCGCCATAAAACGCGTCACATGCTATCAGCTTTGCGCAAATGGTACGCGAAGTGCTGCTTGCATATTCTTGCAGGGGTGTGGGGATGAACGAAATATTGACGTAAACAAGACCGTGGTATTTTTTATTCTAGTACATTTGGCCACCAAAAAACTGGATCGATATAAAAAAGGGCGATAAAGTAAAACTAAGGCTGAATCTATACACCCCCACGTTTTCTTCGCCTTCAATATTACTAGAAGTAGCCACTAATAAAAATATATTCGTAGAACTTGCTTCTAAATTCGTGGGGTATATTAAAATAACACAATAGAAGTGGTCCAAGAACAGATCCCTGTATTACCCCTAGAGCTTTAAGACAATACAGTTGCTACACAAAAATGACGATTAAATATCCCTTGATTATAATTTGTTCAAATAGACATCCTTTGCTCGTGTTGCACTGTGATATATTAACCAAGGTGCTCTTAACAAAAGGACATAATTTATCATGGACTGATCATTTGGAATTATGTGGGCAATCTCGCTGTTTTGCAACTTTATTAGAGGTTTGCAAGCCTCAATTTGGGCTGGGAGCATAAAGGACATTTGGGGGATGCGATTGGGAACTGTACTGCCCGATTGAATTAAAAAAGGGATTCTTCCGATATGCGGCCTATTTTTAAACACATCACGATCGCGTGGATGCGAAGGATTTGTTTGTTCAACTAATCCGGCTTTGTTTACTTCATTAAAAAATCGAGTTACAGCGACGTGGCGCCCTGTCGCTACCCAAATTTCCAATGTAGGTAAAATAATCACGCATTTTTGAAGCCAGCATAATCTGCAACGATCTCGCGTTCAATATCATGCGCCGGCATAAAGAGTGCAAGTGGATGGCGGTCTTGAGGCTAAAATTGCGTGCAACCTTGAGCCGGTTTAAATTTAGACGCCGTGTAAACTATTTATTCGCGAAGGAATCAGCAAATGGAGTGCAGCCCTAAATAGCAGAACAGGACTTCGACGTGGGGTTGATTTACGTTTGCTGTAGGACATCGGTTTTCATTAAAAGGCTTCGGTCTGGCTTCAGTCCAGTTTACTAATTCGTGTTATTCCCTAATTGGCCACTTAAGCAAAACGTGCAAGTTTTAACGTGCCCTGAATTATTAAGCAGACATTAGATGCATATACTTATCTAATCTAATACGAAAATTGAATTATGAGTTTTTATTAAAACATGCAAAATACAACCTAAAATGAAAGTGTTTCGAGTTAATTAATAAAATTGAGGTAGCATAATATCAATGAAACTGAATGCAATTGAATGAAGCTGATAAAGTGGAATAAAGATACAGGTATTGCGAGCGATCTTGACTTTTCATCGGTGTGTTCATTAGATTTTCATTAGATGCTTGTTCATATTTTTATCATTCATTTTATTTTAAACCATAGGGAAATACAGTACAGCACCTACGACCATCCTCCATGGACATTACAAAAACCCACTGAATTAATATACAAAAAAGAACAACCATTTAATTTGCTGGATGTTTTGAATATTTTTATTTTTTAATTATTGGACTATTCCGTTAGCTTTTGTCTTTAATATTTGTTGTATGCTATGTACTTTTAGGATATGTTTGGTGGATTTGGGAAGTGAAAGTATTTAGAACTAATCTGCTTCATGCGAATAAAATGGCACAAACAAAAGCTCTTCCTTAAATACAAATGTTCTTTTTTGAGTCAGTAGAAAAATTATTTTCATTGAAAACCCTCTTAAGATTTTAAATAGAAGACATGTTCATAATAGCAATCCTTTTGTCTTGGAAATGTAATTCTTTAAAGAAACTAATTTCCTCTTTATAAATAAGATGGAACCCAAGGAAATTGTTCTTTTCATGCAGATGTTGTTCGTGGATAGCAGTCAGTAGCAAAGATGATCTTCAATGAAAACCCTCTCAAATAGATGTCGTATAGTAATAATAGGGATTCAACAGTCTTTCAAATGCTAATCTTCAAAGAAACTAATTTCTCTTTTGCAAAGTGGAACACAAAGAAATTGTTCTTTGAATACAAATGTTATTCTTGGATAGACACAAATCGCAAAGACGATCTATTCGTCTTCCAAATGTTATGATTTAAAAACACTAATTTCCGTCTTTATAAATAAAATCGAACACAAAGAAGCTGTTCTTTGAATACAAATGTTCTTGGATAAAGACCAGTAGAAGAAAAAAACATCTTCGATGAAAACCCTCTTCATATCTCAAATATAAGTCATATCTTCATCATAAGGATCCGCTAGTTTTGCAAATGTTCTTCTTTAAGGAAACTCATTTCCCCTTTGCAAATAAAATTGAACACAATGAAATTATTCTTTGAGTATAAATGTTCCTAGATAGAAACCAGTAGAAAGGGTTCTCTTCGATGGAAACATTCTTGACTTCTCAAATTGAAGTTTATATGTCCTTAAATGAATTTCCCCATTGCAAATAAAATAGAACACAACGAAATTATTCTTTTAATGCAAACATCCGTCTTGAATAGAAGTCAATAGAAAATATTATCTTCAATGAAAGCCCTCTTCACATCTCACATAAAGGTTATATATTTATAATGGGGATTCAGTCGTCTTCGAAATGATATCCTTTAAAGAGACTAATTTCCCCTTTGTAGATGAAATGAAACACAAAGAAACTGCTCTTTGAATACAAAGGTTCTTTTTGGATAGAAACCAGCCGAAAAGATTACCATTCAATGAAAATCTTCCTAACATCTCAAATAGACATCATATGTACCTCAATCGGCCTCCATGTGTTAGTTTCGTATGTTTGGAAATAAAATAGAACACAAATAAATTGTTCTTTTAATGCAAATGTCCTTCCTTGATAGAAGCCAGTAGAAAAGATCTTCAGTATAATAGAGGTGAATGTTCATAATAGGTAACCACACATCTTGCAAATGTTCTTCTTTAAAGCGACTTATTTCACGTTTGCAAATAACATTGTACACAAAAAGCACTGTCCTTCCAGGATGAAAACTAGTAGAAAAAATATAATTTAACGAAAATCTTTTTAGGGCCGGTTGCATAAAGCAATGTTAAGTCTGGTGTTAGCTAACGTCGCGTCAAAGTGAACAAAAGCGCATCAAATTTTGTTTACTAATGTATTAGTTACCATAAACATTTGAGATTTGATTCGTTTTTGTTCACTTTGACGTTGCGTTAGCTAACACCAGACTTAACGTTGCTTTCTGCAACCGGCCCTTAATATCTCAAAGAGAGGTCATATGTTCAGTAATCGTCATGCAAATGTTATTCTTCAAAGGAACTAATTCATATTTGTTACTAAAATTGAATATAAATTAACTATTATTTGATTATAAATGTTTTCCTTGATGATCTTCAATTAAAACCCTCTTACATGTCATATCAAGGTCATATATTTATAACAGTGCTCTAATCGTCTTCAAATTTTAGTATTTAAAGAAACTATTTCCTCTTTGCAAATAAAATGGAACACAAAAAGCTCTGTTCTTTGAATACGAATGTTCTTCATGGATAGAAGTCAGTAAAAAACATAATTCCATGAAAACCTTCATAATATGTTCTTAATATCTCAAAGAGAGGACATATCTTCATTGATCGTCTGCCACATGTTATTTTTCAAAGGAACTATTTCCATCTTTGTAAATAAAATGGAAAACACCCTTAACATGTCAAATAGAGGTCATACGTTCATAACAGGATTCTAATCGTCTTCCAAATGTTATTATTTAAGAAGAAACTAATTTCCCCTTTGCAAATACAATTGAACACAAAAAATCTGTTCTTTGAATACACGTTCTCCTTGGATGGAAACTAGTAGAAAAAAAATAATGATTCCATGAATACCTTCTTAATATTTTAAAGAGAGGACATACGTTTATCAATCGTCTTCCGTATGTTCTTTTCCAAAGGAACTAATTTCCTCTTTGTAAATAATGGAAACACTATTTAGCATATTATATGGCCATAACAAGGAATTTAATCGTTTTTCAGATGTTATTACTTAAAGAAAATGTCCTTTTTACAAATAAAATTGAACACAAAAAGCACACAAATGTTTTTCCTGGATAGAAACAGTAGAAAAAAATCATCATTTAATGAAAACCTTTCTTAATATGTCAAAGAGAGGTCGAATTTTCATCAATCATCTTCCATATGTTATTTTGAAAGGAAATAATTCCCTCTTATTAATTAAAATATAAATTGAATGCAAGGAAACTATTCTTTGAATAGAAATGTTCTCCTTGATAAACTTTAATGAAAATGCTCTTAACATATCATATAAAGGTCATACGTTCATAATAGGTCTTGCAAATGCAATTATTCAAAGACACTAATTTCCTTTTGGCACATAAAATGGAATACAAAGAAACTGTTCTTCGAATATAAATGTACTTCATGAATAGAGATCAGTAGAAAATATCATAATTTAATGAAAACTTCTTAACATGTCAAAGATAAGTCATATGTTCGTCATTCGTCTTCCAAATGCTATTCTTCAAATGACCTAATTCCCTCTTTATAAATAAATAGGAACACAAGCAACTGTTCGTTGAATAGAAATGTCCTTGAATAGAATTCAGTAGAATAACAGTTATTCAATGGAAATCTTCTTAACATCTCTAATAAATGTTATTATGTCCATAATAGGGAGTCCACCATTTTCCAGTTGTCAATCTTCAAAGAAACTAATGTCTACTATGCAAATAAAGTGGGACACAAAGAAGACGTTCTTCTAGGATATAAACTAGTATAATACACTATTTTCAATAAAAGTTGTCTGATGTAGGGAATGGAGATCGTAGATTCATTTGTAAGAGATTCAATTCAATTATTCTTCTGATTTTTTCTTTCGAAGTTTTCCAGATCTCAAATAGAATTCTATTCATTTTCAATTTCTAACTTACATGGTTATTTAATTTCTAAATATTTACTTTTTATTTTTTCGTAATATTCTGAAACCTATTGTGAAATATACTGGGCAGCGTAGGTAACTAGCCTTACTTCCGTACCTCCAGAAGAGGTTTGGTTCTGCCTGCTTTAATTATATTGATGCTTTAATTTATGAATTTTCGTATGACTGCTGTTATTTTAGGATATGTTAGTTGCATGAAGTAATTTGTATGTTTGAAATTTAAGCATGCGAAATGCGATATGACAAAAACACTTGTTGCTTAATTTATTTTTTTTTTAATTGCATTAAGTTCCAGAATATTAAATGATTCTGAAATTTAGAATTAGTACAGATTATTGAACAGAATGAAGTAATTAGCAGTTTTTAATTTTAGTTTTTGTGGATTACCCCAGAAACGTCTAGGTAATTATTTTACTTAAAATTAAAATAACTCCTACAGCGGTGCTTGAAAAAAATAGGGAATTTAAATCGTCTTTCAAACGTTTGGGTTGCGTTTTACGGCGGTTTTTACTATTCCTTTGATCATTTTCTTTGTTGTTTGTGGGTACTTGATAAAGCTTTCTCTTGTCTTCCGTAATTTTGCTGCGTTCCTCTTTGATCGCGAGAATTTAGATTAGCGAAAGGTCTTTAATTGCAGGTTTAACTGGTGGCTGTTCCTGGATTGTTCCACTCCGCTCGATTTGTGCTTGGGTTTAAGTATTTCATTATTGGCAAAATCAGTGATAAAAAGCAGTGCTTTAAGAAATCAAAGGCAGCACATAGAAATCGACTGCGAAGCGCTGCCAGTTCAACTTGTTTTAGAGTATTTGTAAAGTGACATGCCTAGATTCTTTCTCAATTTTCTTCCCGTCTACCTTTTGTGTGTTTTTTGTTCTTCTCGTATTCAGTTTTTTAAATCGTCTAGCAAGGTGTATCGCTTTTATTCCTCCTTATCAAATTTAGATAGTGTTTTTATTTATTTTCCAACACTGGGGCTGCTCTGTGGAAAGGACACTTTATTGTATGCGTTTCGGATGGGGGACGATCCAAGAATGTTTTCAAAGGGGGCGCTCCACTAGATCTCGGCGTTTCGTAAGTGAAATATATGCTTGGGAAATCAATTCCTTCTATTATTTGTATTGGGTCGGATCGGATACGTAGCGCCACAAATTCTGCGTAGGAAAACAAATCGGTGCATCTGCATATAGGTCAAATTGGATGGCTGTATTGGTCGCGAGGCCGGAATGAGCTCGCGAAGATTTTATGTCTGCTTTATGGGCTTCTCCTGGCTGATTTATCTTCACACTCAATAGATTGCGAGAGATTTCCTAGCGTCGCGCTTCATGTTTATGTCACAGCGCGTCGTGCCGCTCCAGTTGGGATGTCAAACAGAAATGACTATTCGCTAATTGCTCCATCCAAAATCCTGGCCAATCATCGATTTTTCGTCACACGTCAAGAGCAAGGTTAATGCAAGCGGCGGCTTAGCCCGGTTCCGAACCGCTGCTGCAGCTCTTTGTCTAGGATTTATGTTGCGCGCGGACATGAGAAATATGTCCCTTTGACAAAAAATTTATTTTCCGTCAAACAACGGGCCGTATCCGGAAAAATGGCCTTTTATCAAACATTCCGCTAGATTGAAACTCTTGAAGGAACTGTAAATCACGTGGCCGCGTATATCGGCGGTGTTTACGCAGAGGTTTATGACATCAATAACGGAAAATTGTTATAGATGTGTTCTCAATCATTTAATCATGCTCCATATATCACTGCTTCCACCTGACAAACGCAAACCTGCGTCTCGA
>CALNHX010010288.1:0-41618 GCA_940337035.1 Agriotes lineatus | reverse complement strand
CTCCGAAACATATGTGACGAAGTAGAAAACGACTGTGGTGTGGCCTTTCATCCCTAGCAACATGTGGATGAAAGGCCTTCTCGTATTACTCGAGACAATGAGGATGTGCCAATCTAAGAGAGTGGTTTAAACTACACCCTCCGTTTCCCATATTAGATGTCATAATATCAATTAGCTCTGGAATAGTAGAAGTAGAGGACGTAAATTGCCACTTAGCCCCGGAGGTTGGGAAGAAAGGAGTTTCAAGAATTGTTGGTCACAACTTTGAACAAGTAGCATTTAAACGCAAGGACAAAGTTGTGACTCTCACCTCATCCAGAAACACTGTGAGACTGGGTACAGAAACATGCACCGTTGATTCCCTAACAATTTTTTATAGAGTTATTATCAGCAAGCAATCAGATGAGGATCTAAGACATTTCTTCACTTACGAATTGTCTCCATGCCCTACCTCACTATTCTGTGAAAAGGGGTTACGTAAAGGAACAAAATCTTCACTGTACCATTTAAATTAGATCAAATACCAGGAACTAATAGATTGATGGAGACTACGTATCTGCTCCACAAAGTTGTATGGCAACGGAATTCAAGTTTTGGAGCAATATCTGACAGCTACTTAGTGTCCTTGAAAAAAACACTATAGCGAAAATGTAGCTGTTGTGTTTGATGGTTACCCTATGGAACAAAAGACCACCAAAGCTGCTGAACGGAATCGCAGGAGTAGACGACATTTGTGTCCTGACATATTTTTTTATAATTAAACAGTAGCCTAAATTCCTCAAAAATTTTTTTTTTCAAATAACACCAACAAGGAGCGGCTCATCGATCTCTTAAAGGTGAAGTTCCAGGAAGCTAACGTTTATGTTCAGCAAGCGGCAGAAGATTCTGATTCGTTGATTGTGAGCACAGCCATATCTATGGGACATCTTTATGATAAAGTGCTTGTGGTTGGTAAAGACGTTGATTTGCTCGTCCCGCTTTCGGGGTTAGCATCACAGCAGACAAAAAACGTGTACTTCCAGAAATGTGGTTGGGGTAAACATGGTGACACGTCATTCAACTTCAAGTTTCATGAAATCATATTAGTCATTCACACGTTAAGTGGTTGCGAAACAATTTTCTCACTCTTCAGTCAAGGAAAAAATAAATGTGCCCTTCTTAAACAACAACCTAACCTTGTAAATCAAGCAAAGATTTTCTTCAAACCTAACACAACTGCCGAGGAAATTGCAAAGGCAGGCGAAACTCTCCTTGTGCACCTATATGGAGGAGAATCTCAAAAAGAGGACCTCAATGACCTGCGCTACCACTTATTCGCAAGGGCAGCTACTAAAACAAAATGTAATCTGCCACCAACAAGTGATGCTGCAAAGTGTCATGCTTTAAGGACTTACCATCAAGTACAGGTGTGGATGGGGCTCAAAAAAATCCCCTTGAATGGGGTTGGGTGGCTACAAAGTCCGGCTTCTCTCCTCACAAAACGGACAGACAAGCGGCTCCAGAATCCCTGCTAACATTTACACCGTGCAGCTGTGGAGAAAGGGTGTAGAAATGCTTGCGATTGTAGGAAAGTAGGGCTCAAATATTCTTCCCTTGCCTTGGCCAGTCATGTAAAAATATACCAGAACTACTCCTGGATGACGAAGATTAAATATGTGCTTTTTCAGATATCGAGAGAATGAGTGAAAAAATAGAAAACCGGTATTCAGTCTACAAACTATTGGAGCTTGAAACAGTGGAACACAACCTCTTTTCTTCGTGCTGAAATTGCAAAATTAATGTACTTTAAATGTGATCTTAATATATTTTTACATAGACCACTTAGTTTATGAGATATTTAACGTAATTGATAGGCCTTGAACATTTTCCCCATTTTTTTAAATCTTTGTAAATTGAAATTTTTTTATCTCGGCAACTGTTAAAGTTATATAGCTCGTATTGTGCTCAAATTGTAGCAAATTTACTCTACTTTCAAAAAGGTAAGAATTTTTTTTTCAACCAACATTTATTTTGTGAAATATTCGGCAGAAACGAAAACGAAGTGCTTAAATTTTACTGTTTTTTGTGAGGTGGCGTGGTTCGCGGTGGTGCGCCGAGGTCGAAAACTTAGATTTTACTCACTATGGCAACCTAAATGACATATAAAAAATTCAAAACTACCCGACGTTTTGCAAAGAGTTTTGCTATATTGACTGGACTAGTTCACAATAATAGTAATGCTTAATAACCTAGCTAAGTAATCAAGTCTAATTTTATTATTTAATAAATAAGCTAAAGATATTAATATATTATATACTTAAAAATCAGTATGTGCAGCATAGGGCAATATAATTCTTATGGAAGTTTTCTGTACACCGTTGCCACTTCCCGGCAACGACCGGCGGTTTAAGTTTACCTGCTCGAGGATGTGGATTAAAATGAAAGAAGCCGTTAGTAGTTGTTAAGTGCCCCGAAATACAAAAGCAGTATTTATGTATGATTGAGGGGTGCATTTTTAACAACATTTGTGCTGAAATGTGGCAACGTCGTTCTGAATGACCATGTACTGAATTTTAAGTATGAAACGATTTATAGTATTCGATATTACTAAGACATGCATTAAATCGCCGAATTCAATCACGCTATTGATAACTAAATTATACAGAGAGTTATATGTATCTACATTTTTTCCGTACCACATGAATGCCGTGTATGAACTGCTGTTCTATGAAACAGTTGTAATGGTCTCATCTTTTAGGTATCTGTATCGTGTTAAATTAATCCTTATTTCAGCTATAACTGCCCGAAAGCGTTGATTCGAATTTCCACCCGCTGTTCCTGTAATTCCGGCAACTTCGCACGCCGTCTTTTATTTCAAATCGCCCAACTGGCTTGTAGTGACTTTCAAATTCACGATGGAAAACTTTCCCTAATAAGTTTTAGTTACCTTTTGGTGGCTCTTTACGAGTAAATTTACTTTTTCAAGAATAGTCGATGCTGAAACAGATTTAGTCCTGTTTGGTGAATTGCTGCACCCATTTCAGGACATGATTGATATTTGGAAGTAAAACCTATGTTGGCAGTTTTTAATCTAAGACAAGTTATGGTTATATCTGCTTTCGGGTCAATCGAATATATTTTCAGGTCTTATTCTTTTATAATTTTTTTTCACCCCTATTTGTTGTATTTTTGATTGTGCGCTTTGCTCCGATGTTTCTATTACGAGGGTCACAAGATTCGACGTGCGACCTGCCGAAAATCTGTGAAGTAGCTTTACGCTGCTTTCCTACCACAACCTATTGTCTGTCGGAGCACCTACAGTTGCGAACTCTTCCCTACAGACTGCAGCAGTTCTTGAAGTCAGGTCTTTCACTTGTTTAAATTTCTTGCGCATCTGGCATTTTATGTCTGTCGTTCCGATATGAGGAAAATGCATGACTTATTAAATCGTACTGGTCGTGAAGACACTAATACATAATCAAAAAATAAATCGTACCTCGTCCACTAAGCCATGGTTTCCAACCTCAAGTGATATAAAAGGGTTGAAATGGTTTTTACGGACTGCGGTTTTATCCACCTGAACCTAGAAGGTTGCAATTCGGAACTTCAGTTTCTTTTAAAGATCATCTTTGATTTTTTTACATTTACCCCCAGAGGAGTTAAATGGGGTAGATGTGTTGTTCCAAAAGGCTCCCTGCAGGCACGACTTTGAAATTTGAAAAATCATTGTTTTACAAATCAGGTTAAACGGTTTTTTGGGTTATTCGAAATTAACCTCTCTTCCATCCCAAAGCACGTAAACGGGCTGGATATAATCAACTCTTACAAGTGTGAATGTGGAACCCTTCATATTTCCTGCGGTTGTTGCTTGAACACATTGGTTTTTAACATGTAGATGCGTTTTTAAAACCTTTAGAAAGTTTTAAATGTTTTTTCAATTTCACCCCTAGAGGGAGTAAAAATTAAACGGCGTAAGGGGTCTTAATAGCCCCATAAATTTGTCAGGCCATTTTAATTTTTCTATAGCTACGTAACCATTTCGAACAGTTTTGCTACAGAGTTGGCGAGTCTGCCGGTATATCGGGTCTGTTTCAGTAATATTTGATCCCATAGGACTTTAGCTATGGTGCATCTCAAATTCTAAGTTGTCACTCACACAACTTCGCTCCGCGCAGGGCTCTATGCCGTTGTAGCTGTAGCTGGCTGTTGGAGTGTTTTTGTTCAGTAAATTTAAAACGAGGCACTGCGAGTGTGACAGAGAGGTATTCGTTCCATCGCATTTCGCAGGTTCCTTTTGTGCTGTTACAGCAAAGTTTTGGACATTGTTTATTGAGACGGTTTTCGGCAAGTTGTGGAAGTGACGGTGTGTGCTCTGGGTGCTCTGTGTTGATGCCGCTCGTTCAGTATTTACAAAAGCTTGTTTAGCTGATATTTCCGTCATCTGGTACGGGATCTTTCTCTCGAGCAGGCTAATTAACGGCTCCTCAGGTTGTGGTCGCCAAGAGCTCGTTACGCAACCATTTCCGAATAAATTAAAGGGATTCTCTGGACGTCTTCGAGTTTCATCCGCCCCCAAGTCGAATGACAGCTGTAGCGAGACTCCTCACCCGCTTGTCGCATTCCATATATCGGCATCGAAGCTGAGCCGGCCAAAAACAAGGTATTTCGTGTTCAGTTTGTGTAACTAATTAGACAGGTTCACTAATAACAGTCGATCGAAGCACTGTGCGTTCATTGTTGCATGTCACGTCTGTGTAACTAATTAAACACGCCCGCTAAATCACATTTAACCAAAGCATTGTGCGTTTATTGTTGCGTTTCACTCTTGTGTAACTAATTAAAGATATTTGCTATTAACACTTGACCAAGGGACGGTGCGTTCATTGCTGCATTTCACTTTTGTGCACTTAATTAAATATATTTGCTAACAGAATTTAACCAAAACATTGTGCGTTTATTGTTGCATTTCAGTTTTGCGTACTTAATTAAATATATGTACTAGTAGCATTTTCTCTTTTTTTAGGGTAAGCCCTTGTAACACTGTGAGTGTATTATTGTGTACGCTGACCATGTCGGCCCTATTGTAACTTTCGGCCATGGTTTTGACCTAATAGATGTGTTTACTATATCTGACTTATAATTATCCCTTGTATTTGTGCATGCTTGTTTACAGGGTGACTTTGTCACTATGCCAAGATTAATGTAAGGTGAAGCCTGAGTGTGTAAGCGTTGCAGGTAGGTCGGTTACGCTCATCGCTGCAGTGCTGAAGTTTATGGGGCTGCTATTATATTTGACTCCCGTTAAGCTTCAGGTTTCGCCAAGGTAATAATTTAGAAGGTAGGCTCAGTTTATTTTTCCGGTTCACTCTGGGTCTATTCTTATATTTCCGCTTTTGTCGATGAAACCGGGTGGCGCCCTATTTAATTCCATTGTTGTTTACCGGCTCGCTAGCCGTTGCCCATAGGTAATCTCGTGAAGAACTCTCCGTCGCTGCACTGATATTTAGCTGGCACATCTTGTTGCGGGTTGGGCAGCAGCCTAGGTGAGTCTTTGTCCCGATTATGTTAAATATTATTCGCGCCGGCCGTTTAGTTTTTGTATGAGCCGACGCGGTGTCGTAAAAGTAGTAAAAGTAGTTTTAAACCGTAACAAATTGGAAAGATAGAAATTTACAAGCTTCGCCTACTTAGTGTGCACACACCCACAAAAACGGAGTGTTTCGATATTTCAATCCTAAGGAGTATAAAAGAAAGGGGTAAAAATGGTTCTCTCTTTATCAGCTTGACCGGCCGCTTAGGAAGTTAAAAACTGGTCAATGAGTTTCTTTTACAAATCGAATTAGTTAATTTTCAAGGTTTTTCGGAATTCACGCCTTGCAGGGACTAAATGAAGTATATCTGTTTTTCTAAAGATGGCTATTGTGCGGTAAATACTGCAGGTGGAAAGTTGAAATTCCGGACAGTTCCTTTTACAAATGCAGGCAAGAAGTTGAAATTGGGAAAATCATTTTCTTTTACAAATCGGGTTAAACTTTCAGGGTTTTTCGGAGTTCACTCCCCAAAGCGATAAAAATTCATAAAATTCAATCGCAATTGCATGAAAATATGATAATGATTTGTTTCTTATGGTTTTGAATAATCATTTAAAACCATGACCTTCAATTTTTAAATGTAATAATATTCAACTGAATAAAAAATTAAACTTGCTTACGTTCTTAGATAATTCTAAATCACAATATACTTTAAATCTTAAATTGCTTGAGTTTTTTTAAAGGCAACTTTAACATTCCTAAACAATTATTTTATTATACAAGCAAAAAACATGCAACTTGCCATATAGAGCAAACTCTGTACCCTATACTTCATTCAGATGCAAGATAGAACAAAATCTGCAACGCAAGCTACAAATATCAGCACTAAGTTGATTACTAATATGAGTTTATTAAAATTTATATCAGAGAGATATGGCTTTGCTGCTGTCTTTATGAGTGTCAATATCAATGTGTCATGTTTTTAATATTAATTTTTGCTTAAGAAAGCCATTTGCAACATTTTTTAGTGGGTAAATTTATTCTCAGATCACATTGAACAGTTTTCATTTAGATAGCCATCGCACAATTTTCCAATTTCAAGCTGGAAATTTGACAAAAACTATAATCTCTATACAGCAGAAGTAATACTATAAGTACTTCGATATTATCGGGTTATATGTAGATAACTTGTTGCACAATAATAAAAGAGTGTCAGTTTGACAGATTAAATAATCCGACCGCTTCAGCGGAAGGATTATTCTGTCAAACTGGCACGATTTGTTATTGTGCAGGAAGTTTGAGACGTATAACCTGTTCGAATTACGCATTGTATTCGATTTGATTATTTTTTGTAAAAATTTTAATATTAGGATCAAATAAATATTTTATTGGAAGTTCGATTTGTTTGTATTAACCTAGCTAAAAGTCATCTCCATGAAAACAACATCAATTTGAAAAAAGTTATGTATTGCGTTGCCTAGTAAAGTTACCCTAGTATAATCGATTTTGTATAATCGAAATTATACAAGATAACTTAACTAAATCCAGCCTTCTGATTGGTTGAGATCGCTACGAAAAATATAATCAGAAGTAATACTATAAGTACTTCGATATTATCGGGTTATATGTCGATAACTTGTTGCACAATAATAAAAGAGTGTCAGTTTGACAGGTTGACGCGGTCGGACTATTCTGTCAAACTGACACGATTTGTTATTGTGCAGGAAGTTTGAGACGTATAACCTCTTCGAAGTACGTATTGTATTCGATTTGATTATTTTTTGAGTAAATTTTAATATTTAGAACAAATAAATATTTTATTGGCAGCCCGATTTGTTTGTATTAACCTAGCTGAAAGTCATCTCCATGAAAACAACATCAAGTTGGCAAAAGTTATGTATTGCGTTGCCTAGTGAAGTTACTATAGTATAATCGATTTTGTATAATCGAAACTATACAAGATAACTTAACTAAATCTAGCCTTCTGATTGGTCGAAATCTCTACGAAAAAAATAATCTATATTATACTACATACATCCCATGATCTACATATTAATAAAATCAAATTAGTAATCAACTGACTGCTGATATTTGTCACTTGGGTTGCAGATTTTGCTCTATCTTGAATTTGAATAAACTATAGAACCAGAACGTATTAAATCCGAATTTAGCTCCAACAAGAGATTTTTATGCATTTTAGTCTTTTCAGTCCTGCTCTTTAAAATTAATATTGAGCGAAACGCTGTGTTAAAAAACCGTGTAAATTCTATTCAGCTTAAAACCAGATGGAATTATGTCCAGTTAATAAAAGTATTAAATCCAACACATGCCAATACTAATTTGCTGATCGTAGAAAGCCACAACGTATTATGTTCACTTTAAGCTTTTTAGTTGTAAAGTGCACTATAGTGTTGATTTTAAAGTTTAGTATGCAACAAATAATGCATAAAACTTATGTTTTTATTGTTAAACCCTAGATTTCAGTTTTTTATTCACTTGAATCATACACATTAAATTACTATATATCGTTAGAGCCCAAAGGCAATCTTTTGACAAATTAAACTTCTTCTAAGAAAATTTAATATAACAGAAATTTGTTATGCATACAATGCTTCCGATATATCTATTTACTAATAGCACTAATTAATCTTGCCCAAATAAGTGGGTAGTTCTTATTTAAATTCACTTTGACTGATTCAAAGAATACCAAATAACAGAGATTACATTTAATCACCACTATTTACAATTCAAGTATTAAACATACAAATAAATCAGTATGTAGAGTATTTAGAATCATATGTACAAAATTAATATTTAATTATTTTTACCTTGCGGTTATACCATCCTACTGGCAGGAGCGGGCTTAGCTCAAAAATGGCCGGTAGTCACTGGCATTTCTAGGGTATTTCGACTAACATTGGCAGAACTGTGGATGTATATAAATGTCAGCAAAAGTGTAATAAAGGCACGATGTTATTAGTTACTTCATTTCATGAAAGAAAATAAATGTTCAAATACCATCTTGATTTACTTTCTCTTATTTCCCACGTGCGCGACTGAGGAATTTGACTTAGTGATAACCGTAGGCAATGAAAGGCTATCTTTGGTTGATAATGGATGGACCGCGCGTACCAAATTCGTGTAAACATAATATTCGAGGTAGGTTAATTTTTGAACTGGTAAAATTTCATATTATGCCGGAAAGTTCGGACTACGTCTCAGCCAATTAAACGCGGTTTCAGTGGCAGCGCTGATTTCCAGGCACCGGCTTGGCAACAGCGAAGAAACTACAGAGTTTTCTAAATTTCAAATTGGCTGGGGTAACCCTGATCTCCAGGTATACGTTGTGTTAAATTACGAACTTACGAAGGTTTCGTGAATATAAACTGGCTAGCCTTAACGCGCCCTGAACTCCAGGTATGCGTCGTTTTAAATTAATAAATTATGAAGGTTTTGTGAATATGAACTGGCTAATCTTGACGTTCCCTGAATTCCAGGTATCTGTCGTTTTAAATTAATAAATTATTAAGGTTTCGTGAATGTTTACTTAAAGTAAATTTATCCACATGACTTAATGGAGCGGGTCGGATATATCGTTTGGGAATCTGAATCTAAATTTTCTAGAACAATTCTGCTATAATTCTCCTGCTCCAACTGGGCCGATAACGGAGCTCTCGCTAGTTGAGCCCCTCGAGCCAGGTCATAGAATTGCGATAATTTCTCGGAATGTTCTTCGGATTTATTCTCTCCGACTTCGGCGGAATAATTTTATTTTATATCTAACTGCAGCGTCCCCTCTCTGGACAAACTTAAAGGTGGAAAAGGCGCACTGGACGATTTCGCGTGACGTTCACGGATAACGGCGAACCTCCGGCTGCTGGCTCTCTGAGGTTCTAATAACGCCACAAACGCGAAGATTAAGCACTTTTAAATTCAGATTAAAGTTCCGTAGCGCTTAATCAGGAGAGAAACGTTACATGCATACTAATAATAAATAACATTTATTTTATTCTGTAACCATAACCTTATTTATGTAGGATTGATCAATAATAGGCGTTTTTAGACTATATTTGCAAACGTAAGACAAGTCTTTCTCGCCCGCTGTCAATAAAATTCTTTCTTGTCCGCTGACGTCATTTTAGTTATTATTTATAAACACGTATTCTTAAAAACCATAGTTACTAAAGTACTATTTAACTAACATAACTGTAACGAATTCCTTGTTATTATCAACGATGCATAATCTGGATCTATGTTTTTCAATCAAATATCGATTCTTCTTCAAGTTTTATATGCACCTCAAAACTACCCAGCGTCTTTTGCTCTTGTATTATAACTTCTATGCTGAGAGCCAAAAACATGTACTTTACTCCTTTGATACATAAATAACTGTTATTGGCCGGTCGCAATATGGCTTCCCTGGACCGAGGCCTATAAAGTTGCTATGCATTATAACAAACACAAACAATCTATCACAGCACTACCAACAATCTACATGTAAACCACAATCACACTACAAATGCACAGCGACAGCACAAAAACGACGTAATATATTTAATTCTGGAATATTATTCGTTTCGAAAACCAAAATAAAATAAAACGTTATATGCACCACATGCACAATGAAGATGATAGTTCTAGAAAAATTTAAAGCTCTGCGCTTCGCGTTGAGCTTTAAACATTTCCTCGTGCTAGGATTTATTGACTACGCTTTTAACACGTAAATAAATATAGTATAAATAAAAATTACTAATCCCAAAAAAACTTTAGGTAAATCTTTTGTAATCTTCAAATTATGCCATAGTAGCATATACTAGGCAAGGGGTTAGGTACATAAATTTACCTTAATTTAAATGCTGCGAATGGATTTTTTTAATATTTATATTTAAAACGGAACGGCTTTGGTAGAGTAATCTGAGTATCTTCCAAGCACGGTTAAAAGATTTGTTAAGGTAACAAAATAGAAGTACAATTGTCGTTGGTTAATAAACCCAGATTTTAAACTTCTTTAACATACTGTAAATTTGAAATATTGATAATAACAATAACCTGTAGATTTTCAGATTATTTCTATCAATCGTTCAACAAAACATGGTAGTATTAGATTTAATTTAATTTCAAATAAGCGGATGGGAATTTCCTATCGTTAAAGAGGCATCATTTTCTAGCAATGGTATGTAATATGATTTGGGATTAAGGATCTGTAAAATTGAACGAACAGTAAAACGATTAACACTTTATGAAACTTAAATATATATATATCCAAAGTAAATGAAAGTACTATAGATTCTTGAGGGTATGCAGTAGTTGTTTGAATAAAAGTAGATATTTAATTTGCATAAACTAAATTGTTTCTACTCAAAAAATGCAGTCTTTCCATAATTTTGTAATGCCAAAAAGTACCCAAATGACCGAAAAGGCACGTTCATTCAAGCGTTTCATTAAAAGTGCAGTCTAAAAACCTTAATAATTTAAGTACTACTCGAAATATTAGCATAACCGATTTATAAATTATTTCTTAACTTGACTGATGTCATTTCGTCATAAGGAGAGTAACACTTATTTGTGATGAATGCAGAACTTTTGAAGTATGGTTTTCTAAAAGACTCCTTTTTAAGGAGGGTATCCGAAAAAATTATTTCTGAACGTGGCGTTGCCAGTCACAGGAAGTTATGATTTCCTTTGACACGGTTAATAGATTTAGACTGACGAGTTTTTCCCTTAAAAGGTTTTAGTTGTACCAAGGAAGTTCAATACGAGTTTTTATCGTACCTTTCTGTCGATATTATAATACCGCAGGCATACATTTTTTATATTCCTCTAATTTGAGCACTTGTTGATTATGAAAGTTAAAAAGTTTTTGCATCATATCAAATAAAATTTCGAAGAAGAAACCACACGACTCCATCAAAGACCGTTTAAATAAATAACAATGTGCATTATGTTTGGAAAAAGCAGCAGCTTTTAGTAACGTTATTTATTCCCATTGTATAGCCAATATACAGTTGAACTTATGGCAAGACTCAGTTTGATCTTGAAAGTGTCACTTTGCAGGACTAGTCACTTTTGAGATTTTTGCAAGACTTTACTTTACCTACCTTCACAAGGTACTCTAATAACACGGACCAAATCATGGGTGGCTTGTAAGAATTCACGAGCCACCAAAAAAAATAACCGTTACACAAACCCTTGCTTGAGTTCACAAGGTGTTAGGCACATTAAGTCAACAAATTCTGGGCGTTTATCTACAACTACGACGCTTTCTAAGCCGAAATTTAATTATAATATTAACAATTCGAGTAACCGCGAAAGCCTCAAACATTACATGTTACAGTAAGCCTCTGGAACGGTTTGGAGGGCAAGAATTGTAAAATGAGAATGTTTAATTAAAATTTTAAAAAATGTCAAACTTATAGGTGATTGTATTACATACAATTTGAGTTGAAATCTCAGTTGGTTAAGGCTAGCCAATAGACAAGATTCAATATTGTTACAGTTTACTTTGGACTAATTTTAAGTGCGTGTTCTATATAAGCGAAAACACGTCAATATTTTTGAACCTTTGTCATGTGGCATATTACAATTATTGTAATTTTGTGACCAAAGTATTGGCATGAGTTATTTTGTGGTTAATTTCTATATATTTAAGTTATTTGTAATTATTGGTTTTTTATGATATTTCAATTTTAGGACATGTCTCATTGGTTAAAAGAATAATCAGGCGATTTTTGTAGGACCAATTAAATTTATTGTTATCGATTCTTATAAACAGAACATAGTCTCCTACGTATATACGAAGGTAAATGTAATGCACACATGCTTGTAGAACGCTAACGAAATGACCTGGCGATGAAGGAGTTTTGTTTACCAGTTCTTTTTTTAGTAGCGGAAGTAGTTAAACAGTTCGCGGCTAAAGAATTTTTAACTGCTGAAAACGTGATTCCTGCTAAGATTCATTGCCATTTAAAGGCTATTTATGGTGACGATACTGTTGATACGACTACTGTGAATAGATGGATAATAACATTTCATGGTTGCGAGCTCGGAAAAGTCGTAATTGATGACGAAAAACGCAGCGGACGTCCGATCACTGCCACAGACGATGAATATCGCAAACGCGTCCACAATTTGATCCAAAATGACTGCGAATCACTCAAATGCGCATCACAAACCGCCGTTTTTCGGTTATTAGAGCTATCGATAGAACTCGCCGGAGTGTTACTAGAACTTCCATTAGAACTACCGGAACTTAAAAAAATTGCTATTAGGACATCGTCGTTCTGTAAAGTGCTAACACAAAAATGTGTGTAACTTTCTTATTTCGAGTTCTATTAAAAACTGAACCCCCATTAAAACTAGCAAAATTTAAAAAAAAATGCTATTAGAACTTCGTGTTTTGAAAAAGTACTTCGAGTCCTATAAAAAAAAATTATTAAAGTTATCTATAGAACTCGCCAGGGGGCCACTAAAACTCCAATTAGAACTTACGAAACTTTAAAAATTGCTACCAGGACTTCGTGTTTTGTAAGAGTACGAACACAAAAATTTACTTTTTTACTTCGAGTCCTATAAAAAAACTGTTATTAGAATTATCGGTAGAACCCGTCGGCGTGCTACTATAACTCCCATTGGGATTACCGAAACTTGAAAAAAATTGAAAAAGATAATTTTTCCATTTTATATATTTTTTTGAGAATTGTTTTCTTTGTTACAGTTCTAGTACACAGAGGTACATTTCATGATTCGGTGCAGTTTTGGGATATTCTGGTCTTGGATCGACTTCTGATTAACGACAACAAAACAATTCTTTTTATCACAATTTTATTTGATATATGCTTTGTCCATTCTCACCTTACACTACTAACATTTTTTATGTATAATTTTCAGTCCGCTTTACAAAGTTAAGAATTTTATTGCTCTTCAGTTTTCTAATTCAACTAAACTCATCTTTAATGACAAACTGAAACTAATACATAAGAAAGCAACGATATGCCTTAAATTATGAAATTTTGCACAATAACTGTTACAACGTAGAATATTAATATTACGATGCAACGACGTTCGCTGTAATATTAATTTATTATCTACTAGCAACATGATATTGTACATTTTCGTCATAGAAACAAAATATGAAATGCTACTCATAACTCCCAAGGGACTTCTCAAATTATTTCTCCCTCAAAATCATGGTAACAATGCAACTACAATTAAAATCTTAGCAACCATACAATGAGGCAATCCTTGATGTTACTTACATATTCTATGTCATTATGACATTTTGAAATGTCATACTATTATTACGAATATTCTAGTAGATAAAATGTTGTATGCACTACAGGATATATTGTAATGTAAATGTAATGTAATGTAATGTGATATAATATAGTAATCATTTGAATTGTAGTTACACCCGCCTTACTTACATTTATTTAATTTTGTTAGACTGACCAAAAATAATTTTGTTTTAACTGGGTTCGTTCACTAGTAACAAATAAACAGTATTATGCCCTTTATTTTATTTCATTTATTTGCAATTTAATATTACAGAAGGCTAGCCTAGTAGACAAGAAAAACCCATTCCTCAGAGTTGGGATCCCCGGTTCGTTAATATTAAAATTCGTGTGATACGCCACTGGGCTGTAAATTACCTTCAATGGCGCAGACGCTACTTTGCTATGCTGTCAAAATCCTACACAAATCGTTTCATTTGTTGCGGTTCGCGTTTTCTGATTTAAATTTAACAAAAGAAGTTTTTTGAGCATTCGATAAGGTAATTTTTGAATTATGGCGCCTTCAACTGCATTAATCTATCTTTTGTTTGCAGGAAAAACCTCCACTTAATTGTTAAACGACGCCAACGTGCAATTGTTTCTCCTAACCTCCAATCTGGATTTTATGCAATTACTGGATATTCCCTTTTGATAGATGCTTTAATCTGCCTGGATCTCTGCTCAGTAAGACGTGCTCTTGTTTGAATTGTTGCTTTCCGGTTCCCAACACCGATATTTTGATTGCAATCTAACCTGAGTTTTCTGCAGTGCTGCGGTAACTCGTTCGGACAGCGCCTCCTGATGATCTCTGCCTGAATCTGGACCCCTGGAATGCTGTGACTGCTGTGAGGGCCTTCTACACGCTGGGCGGATATGCTGCCGTTGAAATCTCGGGCTCAGGAGCTCAATTGTGCCAGTAACTGATGATCGTAATCTGTACTGGTCCGCGCCGAAGTCCTCGGAAGGTGGTAGCGGAAGAAATGATTTTTATGTGATGGAATTTACTACCCACACGTTCACTGGTGCACTGGTAAATTCTCTACACAATGGTGTACTTTTTATTGTTATAAATTAAATAATTTTATTCAAATGTTTTTTCCTCCTGGTCGTTAATAACAAATGCCTATCTAAACTACAAAAACGGATATTGGCCAAGTTCAATACAATAACCTTCTTAACTAATATTCCTTACAACTAAAATTATACCTATACAAAATTTTTAGTTCTAAAATATGGTCTTTTCAATTTTATTTTAACTGTCTCATAGCGCTACTCACTTTGTATTATTTAGATTGCCTTTTCACTCTGGCGTAATTACACTGACTTGTTTTTAAAATAATCCACTTTCTTCACCAATTCTGTTTCATATCCTGCTTTGTGTCCTTTTCCTTTTATTTTTATCCACTGTCTACTTTTCCCAAATTTTCAAATATTATTGTCTTATATTACAATTGCCATGTTCTGCCTGGTTTATGCTCTTTGCAACGTATTATAATAATTCTGCTTCTTTTACCTTTATTTAAAATGCTCATAAACATATCCTATTTAATTATTCTGACATCTACGCTTCATTTAACACGCACATTATAAACCTTTCTGTGACAGTTCTATTTATTTGGTTTGGCTTTAATTTTGCACAAACCTCTTATTTTGGCTAATTTAAAGTTATCGACTCCAATCTATGAAAACCGAGCTCTGCCCTTTGCCTTTTGTACTCAAATCATTTCATTACTACTGGCATTGCTTTATTTATACGCTAAATCTTGCAGTTGTATGAACTACCCCAACTCTGTGCTATCCGACTTGCTTTATTTATTTGTGCTGCAAGCAGATTTGAGTAGCGGGCTCAATACCATCTCAATATTCATGTTCTTTACCTTCGGTTGACTTACAAACCTCGGGCCAGAGGCCCTCGGTCTGTAACACATGTCAACCTCAGAGAAAAAACATATTCATATCTCCCTTAATGCATAAATATCTATTATTTTCCTGGATAGGATAAATAGATTATTGATAGTATCTCTGACATTTGTTTAAAACTATTAGCCCGTTCCCAAACTTATCGATCGCTTTACGCATTTGCTTAACATGGCCTGTCATTGTTGCTGAGCGGAAAAGATAAATTTTCAAATTAAAAATTTATTTTTATAAATAAGATCAAGTATAACGCAAGAAGCGCTATGAAATTTAGCTATAAAGGTATTGAAAACGACATTGGCATATAGAAATAATACTTAAAAAAAATACGCTAGAAGAGAATCAAGAAAAGGTAATTTTGGTCCTTGAAAAGTAACAAATACTACTTTCAATATTGTAATTGACATTTTGATGTTAACATATGGTGAGATTAGTAATAAATAAAAACGTCTGGTTCATATTAGGAATGCTTCTCTATTTAGCTTCAGTCAACTGAAATTACTCAACTTTGCTAACTACTTAACTCCCAGAGGCGGCAGCAAGTGAGACTTTGCATCCAGGCGGCAGGTAAGCAAGCTAGAGACGCCCCTGCAACTGTATTTTGAATTGATTTCAATATTTAATTCATTGTGTACCAGCTTATTATTGAAATAACATTCAGAATATTTTGATTAAATAACATAAAAATCACTACACTACTTGATTTCGATGGTTTTTGTGCGATATGTGCGGTTACTGTTGTGAGTTAAAAGGCGCAGTTCTCACTCTAAACTTCAATACGTAGGAAAGTTCGATAGAGCCACGTCAATGCCACGTCTGTAGCTAAAGGATAACTTTCAATACGGTTTGAGTTGAAAGTTAAAAGTTCAAGCATTCGTTAGAGAGGTCAGTGACATATGTTAGTTTTTAATATTGAGATTTGATATGGCGATTTGGCTTGGATATAATTCGTCAGGTTTATGATGATTATATAGTTATATAAAATGTTGATTATATTTTGTAAGTAATTTAAGATTATTAAAATGTTGCGTATTAGATTTGAAAATCCTTAGCTTTCTTGAACGTTATATTTTGAAATTTTGTTTTGGCTTAAATAATAATATAAAAGTTTTTTTAAATTTTGTAAAGGATGTTTGATAAAAATTTTTTATATATTTTTACTTTGAGTTTATCTTTAATTTAAAAATACTATGTGAATGTCAAGTCGATTTACATTTGTTAAATAAGTAACTGATTGTTTTACAAGTTATTATATTCCTTTAATAGTACTTTATGTAACTAGTCCTCAAAGCAAGGCTTTAGGGGACGAGTCGTAATGTTTCCGGACGAGGCGGAGCGAAGCGCAGCCGAGTCCGTAATATGAAGATGAGTTCTCTAAAGCCATTTGAGGACGTGTTGCATACAACGTTTTTTTGTATTAGCTCTCCAAACATTATAATATGAAGTTTCAATTACCATTAACGCGGCGTTATATTAGGAGGCCGCGCGAACATGTATTTTTCGCTTCCCAAACTGGTTACTTTGGAAACTGCCTAGGATCCTCAAAATGGCCATTTAGAGGCCTTGTACTTAAAGTCGTCATGGCAACTAATGTTTGAGTCCGCTAAAATGTTGCCATGACGACTTTAAGTACAAGGCCTCTAAATGGCCATTTTGAGGATCCTAGACAGTTTCCAAAGTAACCAGTTTGGGGAGCGAATACAAAAAATCAATATAAGTATTGAATTATATTTTTTCTATAGCACATGTTAAAGTGTGCTTTTATCAAGTCAAAACAAAGGTCAAGTTTTACTCTAACAGCAAGGGTAGATAAAGTAGCACTTTAACATCAAGGATAGATAAAGTAATTTAATTTTCTAACTTTAGTTTAAATTAAATATGACAGCTTCGTATTGTCGTAGCAACCCTATCTAGCTACTGACATTTTGAAATGTGATTGACTGTCCTTATTTTCTTTTAAAATTGTTAAAGTTTTTGCTATAGAAAAAAAATTGTATTATACACGACGATAAAGTTATTTCTATCCACTCTTGAATCATTAACGTCTCGATTTCGTCTCGACGTTAAACGATTCACTCGTGGATAAAATTTAACTTTATCGTCTTGTATAATAAATTACTATTAATTGTATGTCTCAGTGAGGTTTAGTAAATACGTATTGTGTTTCGTGAATTATACCCATTTGGCTGAGTAAAAAGAGAGTATCATTGCAGTGTAGTAGCTAGCCGGAGTGAACTTCAATATTTATTTGAGACACTGACATTTAACGTACATATCAAATAGTTATATTAAACAAGGCATAATTTATATTGTTAGCTGATCATCTTCAACGATTGACGATACGCGATGAGCGCACAAGGATACATAACAGGGGGTCAACTATAAACAATAAGCAATCAGTTATAAATGATATACGGCAAAAAATCTGCTATCCACGAAAAAAGATCAAATATAAACGACCAAAGAAAAACATTCACTCATAAACTACTAGCGATAATATATCAACGATAAACTATGAATGATGATGAATGCAAAAAGATTAACGACTACTGAACAGTTATCAACGACAAAGGATGAGTGACCGTTGGATTGATCAACATTCAAGAACCAGGTTAGCTAGCAACAATAAATGATGAAACGTCAAATCTAAACAATTAATTAACAACAATAATCGATCAACTATCAACGATAAGTTAGCCTTGCATACGTGCTAAATTATTGAATTTAAAAAAACTTCTGAAACGTTATTAGCCGATATAGGTGTCGACATGATTGGATTAAAAACCCACGAGGGATGGAGAGCTAGTATAGTTGCCGAAATCTATGTGGCTGATTCACTAAATCACAGAAATGTTAAAATTAGCAATTAAATAATGGAAACTGCAAACGAATTTTATTAGCGCCAACAATTACTAATAATACAAGTGATAATGATATAATTTCTATTTTAATAGTTAATAGTTAAAACATAGGTAATTGTTTCAATTATACATTTACGAGTAGTCAACTAAAATTCTACAGCCTTCTCTCTGTAACAGTTTCTGGACTATTCTCAGAAACGCATTTGTGAAAGAATACAGTTTATTAATATAATAATAATAATAATTTATTTTTCCTTTTGATTAGATAATGATAATGTGGAAATCGTCACAAATAGTTTACAGATATACAAAAATGAACTAGGTCCACGTAGCTATCACATATTCGTCAGTACTATAAAATACATGTTCCAATAAAAACGACCTTAACTTATTTTTAAAATTATTTAAAGATTTGCAATCCCGAATCTGTGACGGGAGATGGTTGAAAACTCTTACACCCAAAGAGTCGGGAGCATTTATAGCTACGGTGAGACTGTTATAACGGGGAGATCGCAGGTCATTTTTATGTCTCGTGTCGAACTTATGAATGTCTCGATTGCGAGCAAATTTTAACTTATTCTCAAAAATAAATTTGCATAGTTCGTAAATGAGATAACTCGGCAGAGGTAAAATCTTGAAAGCTCTGAATAAAGCACGGCCCGAAGTGGTTTGAGGTATAGGTTAATTCTAGGAGAGATGCCCATCAGGTGAGTCGGCTCACTAAGCATTTCGCAAGTTGTACAATCATAAATAACCATTTGGCAACACTGCACTTCGTCTTCTGTTGTATGACGCATTACTACGGAACCGCGCTCGTATCCGTTGCTTCTTAGTGCCATTTTTAATAGTCAGTCGCTGTGAATTCAGTGAAAATATTTTAAAGCTAATTGTTATAAGTGTGAAACAGGTAAGTGAGCTCAAATTAGTTGTGTTTTTCTAACGCTATGTGCGTCTTAAAAGCTTTACCTACATTCATAACCTAAATTTAAGGTCATGTAATGGACCATGTTGCAACAAAGTGGTGGGCCAGCTCTCCTTATAAGGTCAGGTGAGTTGGCTCGCAACTTAAGAAGTAGATATGGCCCATTTTTTTAATAATCACAATTCTGTAAATTAATATAATCATGTCTTTACAGTTACAATGTCTACAGAATACAAACGTAAAGGTAGTGTTGGCCGTGGAGAATGGTCGGAACAGGAGCTATTACGTGCAATGCAGGCTGTACAGCAAGGAACGATGGGTGTGAGGGAAGCAAGTTGCAATTTTGGAGTACCATATTCAACATTACGTCGACATCTGAAGAACAATATCTCAGAAAGATTGCAATTGGGTCCATTATCTACTTTGGAACCAGCAAATGAAAAGAAGTTGGTTACACACATTAAGAAACTACAGAAGTTTGGTTTTTCTCCAACCCGAACCACTGTACGATCTATGGCTTTTGAATTGGCTGTCAAACTGAATCTTCCACATAAGTTTAATGTCGAAAAACGTATGGCTGGATATCCATGGCTCGATTCCTTTTTGAGGTGCAACAAAGAGCTTGCCGTAAAAAAAACAGAAGGTGTGTCTGCAGCTCGATCTATAGCTATGAACAGAAAGGACGTTGCATCCTATTTCGAGCTTCTGGAAAATACTCTCCTTGAGCACGATTTAATGAATAAGCCAGGACGAATTTATAATGTTGATGAAACAGGTCTCCAGCTGAACAACCGACCTGGTCATGTTATTGCCCAGAAAGGGTCAAGAAACGTCGCTGCAGTTACGTCCGGAGAACAGGAGGAGACCATTTTAGTAATTGCATGTTGCAATGCAGAGGAGTAATTTATCCCCCAATGTGCATTTTTAAAGGCAAGAATAAGAAACCTGAGTTTGAGGACGGAATGCCTCCGGGTGCTTTAGTGTTCATGGGAGAAAAATCGGCATATGTTAACAATACCCTATTTTTACAATGGCTAAAGGAACAATTTGTTTCACGGAAGCCTCAGGGGCTGTTTTGCTCATTCTTGATGGGCACGCATCACACTGTAGCAGTGTGGAAACTTTAGAATACGCTGCAGAGAATGAAATCATTTTCGTGTGTCTCCCTAGCCACACGACGCAGTTTCTGCAACCTCTTGATAGAGGAGTTTTCAAATCTCTGAAGAGTTTTTATTACGAAGAATGCAACGCGTTTATGAGAAGAAATCCTAATTGGCGTATTAATAGGTTAGTGTTTGGGAAATTACTAGCTGCAGCGTGGGAGAAATCTGCAACAGTAAAAAATGCGGTATCTTCTTTCAGGGCAACGGGAATTGTCCCATTCGATCCGTCAACAATTCCTGACTATGCGTATCTCACCGATCCTAATACTAGACAAAACGAACTCGATAGAATAGGAAATGAGAATGATACAAATGCAACTCTCCAAGAAGAACCGACGGCCTCAATTGACAGCGCAGGAAGCTACAAGAAAGGCACAGAAGTCCTACCAAATACGTCAGCTGGAACACAGGCTTGGAAGACACCAGAGAAAGGAACTCCTGGCAAACTTTTAAATGAAATTACCCCGGTGCCTATCGCAGAAGCTGTGGCCTCTGTTCGAAAACGAAGTAGACAACTGGCTTCTATCTTGACGAGTGCAGACAATATTGGCATTAAAAAGAAGAAGTTAGACGAAAAGGTGCAACGCGAGGTGAAGACAAGAGAGAAGAAAGAAAACAGGAAAATGAAACTGAGTAAGATTACTACGAGACAAGAGCAAGTGAGGTCTAGAAAAGGTCAGTCCAGTTCTTCGGAATCAGAACTAGAAGAAGACATTATCGTCTACGATGATCCATCTGATGATTACGAAGATGAAGCTAATAAATGTGTAGGTTGCGGAAAAAATTACGAAACCACAACAATATCAAATGACTGGATTAAGTGTGTTCGGTGCTCCAGATGGCTACACGAAGGATGCACAAAATATTCAGGTGAATGTGACCTATGTGGAAAAGTGGTATAGGTACAAGAGTAGTTACGCATGACTTTAACATTCATTTAAACACACTATTTCGATACTTTCCGCCTGAGTCATCTCACCTGATAAGATGGGCCAACTCACCTCTAGAGTAACGGTGAGATGGCTCACAAAAGTATTTTTATTTTATTTTTTTATCATAATTAACTAGTAGTCCAGTCTGTAGGGACAAAAAAAGGCCTTTGCCTTACAAAAAATGGAGTATGAACGGTTTTTATATATGTTCTTCAGGTCGGGATCCTGATGAAAAATCCAAGTTTTCGACCTTGGAGGGGCGCCGCGCGAGCAGCCATCTTGGATTAAAGGTGCTAAAAACTGGTGTTATCCAAATAGCTCCGCAACGGTTGATCAAACGTCAAAAAAGTTCAATATAAAGTTAAAGGAGACAAGATTGTTGACATTTTTTGTATATTAATTTTTGTTGTAAGTGTAATATGTAACGAGTTACAGCAGCTGAAAGTTGAACATTTCACCAAAATATCGTTAAACTTTATTTTTGTAGATACATTTTGTAAGAACAACTTACACTATATTGTTTGTAATATTTTTCTACATCAGAATAACGTTCTATAGAGAAATACAAAGTATGATCAAAAATTATCTTTATCTAGTATAGCTATGGAATAATTCTTAATATATAAACGCAACTATAAGTCACTTATATTCTCGCACATGCAGTCGTTGTTTTTGATGGATATCCGTTTGATGGCGACAAAAAAATACCAAGACTGCAGAAAGGCTTCTCCGATCGAAAAAGCAGATATCTGCGGATGTTATTTTGGATGAAACAAAGCCGGTTCTAGTTTCCCAAGAACGATTTCTAGCAATCGAAAAGAATAAAGTCCGTCTGATTTCGATGCTGTAAAAACATACGAACATCACTGTATTGCAGTTAAGCAGGCTGAAGAAGATGGTGATGTGTTGATTGTCAACACGACGATTTCTTTGTGCTCAAAATTGATGCTGTTTTCGCCATTGGAGAAGACGTCGATCTTCTAGTTCTGCTGGCGGTATTAGCAACATTTACCTTCGCAAACCTATGAGAGGCAAAATTGTCGAAAGAGTGTATGCTGCAAATAGTTTCAAATATGAAAAAGCAGCTGAGAACATTTTGTTTCTTCATGCGTTTAGTGGCTGCGACACAACGTCGTCCGTCTACAACCAAGGAAAAAGTTTGTTTTCGCTTGTCCAGAAAAGCACAAGACTGAATGACATTATGGGCATATTCAAACATCACGATGCCAAACCAGATGATATCGCAGATGCTGAAGCACGCTTTCTCCTTGCTTTGGTGGCTACATGGAAGAAAATACCTTGGAAGAAGTCCGTTACCACCAAAATCAAGTGCAAGAAACACATTTAATTTTGCTTATTTGCCACCATCGAAGGACGCTGCACGGTATCACGCATTTAGGACCAGGTCCAACAGTGGTATGGAATTGAAAAAAAATGCACAAGACTGGGGCTGGAAAGTTGGCACGAGTCGGCTCACTCCAGTAACAATGACAGAGAATCCATCACCCGAGACTTTATTAAAATTAATTTCATGCCATTGTAAAAGAGGATGCGGCGAAGCATGTGGCTGCAGGAAAAGTGGGATGAAGTGCTCTATTCTGTGTAGATTCTGTAATGGCCAATCATGCGAAAATGCACCAGAAGTTCACACCCAGAGTGGGGACGAAGATGAGGACATTTCATCAATGGAAGTTCCAAGTCTCAGGAGCAATGACTTCGAAGATAACATTGAGAATAAAGAATCTTATGGAGACGTCAACATCTACCGACCGGGGCTTTCAAAAATTAAAGAAAACTAAATAATATAATCGCGAACATGAAACATCACTAAACTGGAGCATCTGTGGATTAGGCCTACTGGGGATACCATAATAAAAAAAGCGCCATTAACTCTACCTCATGGTGGTGTGGAAATGAGTTTACTATACGTTTATTAAATTATTATAACTACATAACGAATAGCCAGAAATAATACAAGAGAAATTTAAAAAATGAGAAATTACACTATTTTTTTAGAGAAATGTTCATCTTTCCACCGCTGTAACTCCTTTCATATTAGACTTACAAAAAATAGTTATATACAAAAACTGTCAAGAATCTTGTCTTCTTTAACTTTGAATTAGACTTTCTTGGCGTAGGATTAACCGTTGCGGAGTCATCTGGAAAAATCCAGTTTTTAGCACCTTTAATCCAAGATGGCTGCTCGCGCGGCGCCCCTCCAAGGTCGAAAACTTGGATTTTTCATCAGGATCCCGACCTGAACAACATATATAAAAACCGTTCATACTCCATTTTTTGTAAGGCAAAAACCCCTACTGACTGGACTATAGATTGTTTCTTATTCATGGTTTGAAAAGTTTAAGAGTTTCTTGTAATTTTTGTGAATTTTAAATTAGTTTTTAAGTTATAATAAAGAAGTTACGATTTTAAAAAAAAGTGGGCCATGTCTCCTAGAATTACCCTACGCTCCATACACCTTATAATGCGTTTTTGAGCAATGAAGACATGTAACGCTGCAGCCGAAGATCCCCACATGTATATCCCGTATGCTAGCCTGCTCCCACCCTGAGCATGATACAAGGCAAGCAATTGTTCACAGGATAGTAATAATCTCAGGTGTTTAATTAGATAAGAAAGAGAATTAATTTGTTTTATCACACTCTCACAATGAGCCTTCCAATTAAGATTTTCATCTAGTATTAACCCTAGAAATTTAACATTCTTTGATTTACAAATGAGTTCATTGTTAATATTTAAGTGTATGTTAAGATCATTACTATTCTGATAGTTATGGAATCTTACATAATTGGTTTTTGTGCTATTGAGATAGATACCGTTGTTACTAAACCAATTGACAAGTCCTTTCAGATTGTCGTTACATATATTTTGCAAAATTGCATTATTTTTATGGGATATAACTAGCGAGGTATCGTCTGCATAATAGGTCGCTGCACATTCTTGAGTTAGCGCCGTGTTCAAGTCATTAGTATATAGAATAAAAAGAACTGGACCCAAGACAGATCCCTGAGTTACCCCTATGTTAACAGTTAATAGCTTAGAATTGCACGTTAATTTCCCTGTTACGTGGTGGTTATGATTAATAGAAACAAATTGTTGTCTTTTCCTCAGGAAGCTAACTAGCCAGGTGAGCGCAACACCTCGTATGCCATGGTCTTCTAGTGTCTGTATTAATGGATCATGTAGCACACAATCGAAAGCCTTGCTAAGATCACAGAATACTCCAGCAGGACTCTCTCCTAGTTCCATACTATCAACTATTTTGCTGTAAAAGAAGTGCATTGCATCAATTGTGGAACAATTCGATCGAAATCCAAATTTATTGTTTACCAGTACCTTGTTTTTACTTAAGAATAGTTCAAGTCTGTTTATGAAATCATATTCAAATATTTTAGAAAAAGAAGATAATAGCGCCACTGGACGGTAATTTTCTCTAACTTGGGTGTCGCCCTTTTTATGTATAGGAACGATTTTATTTATTTTAAGTTTTTCGGGAAAATACCCGGTTTCAAATGATTGGTTAATTAGATAACATAAGGGTTCTATAATTGCAAAACCCACTATTTTTATTAGAAAATTTGGATTTCGCCATATCCTGCAGATCTTTTACAGTTCAGCTTTAGTCTAATTAAGCTTAATAATTCTTCCTGAGAAAAGGTCGGAGAAACATGCTATTCCATTTTGTAAAATAGATTTTGCACTTAGAGCCGATGGTACCACATGGATTTGTTTTACAATGCATACAAACTATAATATAATCTATTTTTTCAACATGACTCAGAGTAGACTCGTTCTAATATTTTTTACAGTGTACTAACCCATTCTTAAAAGCATCAGTAACGTTACTTTTGACAGTTGTTTAAACACTGCAAATGTTATTCTAAGGTTTTGTAAAACATACCTTTAAAATTACAAAAAAAGCTAACAAAAGAAACTCGGCAAGCGATTTATTGTTGCTTTCGTAAATTTAATTAAATTTTTGAAATTAAGTGAAAATTTTTGTTTTGATTTACCATACTAACTTCGTTTCTAACCAACATGAAAACCTAGTTTTTAACGAAATTTCTATCTACACTCTTACATAAGTCTATGGTTATGGCCTGATCTGAGTCATGTTGAAAAAGATACAGAAAGAAATGATCTCCAGAAGATAAGCGAAAATACATATATAATGCCATTAAATAAAAGATTGTTCGTAACTTTAAAACCAAAACTATATAACGTTTAAATTTTCAGAAAACGTAGTACTCGGGAGCAGAAAAAGCAACGTTTTGAAATTTGCAAAAATGTTGATTATTTTTTGCATAAATAATTGTTTTCGCAAAAAATACATTTTCACAGAAATTGATTTACACAGGTTGCAGAAGTTCTACAACAATCAGCGTAGGCTTATTTTTTTCCTTAAAAGTTATACTACCACACACAATATGAGCGCGATTTTTTTGCACTTGCAAATATGTGCAAATTCAATTTGAAGAGTGACTTTTTTTAAGCGCACAAAATGTTGAATATTTTTGTCAATTTTAGTTGTACCGAAATTACATCAGCACCATTCGATTGCTGTCAACTTTCTACAAATTTAAATGCGCTTTTGTTGATTTTAACAACAAAATACACTTAACTTCAGATTAGTGGTCTTTCTAAGACTGGCTGTTAGTGTAATTAATTATATATCACATCCCAGTGTGTCAAAGAATACTTGGTTGATATTTTGTTAGCCTATGTCTGCGTCAGCAATAAACTGCAGTAATGGTTATCACATACCTAAAGGTTTGTACTTTTATAGATGTTTCTATTATGTAAGAATTTCCTGTAAATAATTTGTTTACATATTTCTTATAATCCTATTGTAAATAAGAAATAATTTTCAAGTTTAATAATAGTTTAGAAATGAAATAATTAGTTGCTATTATTATTCTTCGAATTAATATTATGATTCTTATAATAATTATTAGAATCACTATAAAAATTTAAAAATAGGAACGATATTCTAAGTACATTGTGCAGGCCGAGTAAACGCCGAGTGAAGCGGCCTACTACGAGTTTCTCCCCACAATGAACGCTGCTCGCCATGGCATCGCTCTGAACGGAACATGCATTTTGCGACGCCTAATGTAAACCGGTTGGCAATAAATAATAGACGGTCAATAATTGCGAAATAATTTTTATATTACATTAGAAATATTCAGCTAAAGTGTGTTCAGCCGTTAATATTAATAAATGAATGTGCAGTGATTTTTTGAAAAAAAGTGTACCTCGGCTTCTATAGGTCGTACAGTAATCTTTTTTAAATTCGGATAAAATTGCCAGCTATCGAATGGTGCTTATGTAATATCAGTACAATTAAAATTAACAAAAGTATTCCACATTTTGTGCGATGCGCGTCAAAAAAGGTCACTTCTAAAAGTGAATTTGTACATATTTGCAGGTGCATAAAACTGTGCGCTTATATTGTGGGTGGTAATATAACTCTTCTGCAAGTCTTAAAAAAGTACGTTTTGTACTCATCGAGTACTATGTTTTCTAAAAATTTCAATGTTATATAAGTTTTGTTTTTAAAGTTACGAACAATTGAAAAATCGACCGTTTTTAGCCGTTTTTTGGCGATAACTTTTTATCTAATTAATATATTTTGACGATCGAAAGCTTGTTTTATTTGTTTTTTTATGCTACATAAGGACGTATTTTTTAAAATTTTTAAATTGCAGTTGTGCATTTTTGTATGCAAAAAACCGTTTTTTTATTACTTTATTTTGAATCACATCTCCACTGATTCAGCTGTTACTTTGTAGTTCATTGAATTTTACGAATTTTTTTCTATCAAAATACATTTTCACTTTTCATGTAGTATTTTTGTCAAAAAAAAACGAGGCATTTTAGACAATTTGACTGGACTATATATAAATGTGGCGCCACCAATTTATGGCTTTGCTTCGTGTCTTAATTTCAATATATCCGTATAACAGAATCCCCAGATATTTAACGCTGTCAGATTGTGGCAGGTTTGTCAATTAAATGACAAGAGAAAACGGCAACCGAGGAGATATCCCTCACTTTCATACCGTTTTTTAAGGTGAAATGGCGATGCTCTTAAATTCGGAAGTTGCTAAACTAATTAAGACCGAGCTCTGTGGATTAGTGGTTAGTACGTCTGCTTAGCATTCGGAAGGGCGCGGGTTCGATTCCCGTGACCGCCTGCCCTGATTCGGGTTTTTAGGTGGTTTGCCTGAGTCAACAGAGTTACCTTCTCTGAGGCAAATGCCGGGGCAGTACTTCTCCACCTTTTCTGGCCTCTCTTCCATTCTCCACCCCTCCTCTCTTCGCTCATCCAGAAATTCTTCTTATTGGCTGAAGAGCGACGCAAGGTTCCTATAGCAGCCCAGTTGGGGGAATTGAAATTACTTCGAAACTGTACCTTTTTTTTACTAATTAAGCAACCCCAAACGCATGCCGGTGTTCGAAATTGTAGAATCTAAGGTAAACTTTATTACGCATCGTAACAGCTAAACTACAAAGAAATTAAATTATTATTATCTATCTTAGTAGGCATGTAATATATTTTACGTAAAAACTTATCTCACAATTTTAATTACATATTATTATTTGAGTTGCACACATATGCTAGAAGCATACTACCACATCAAGACATATATTTGGCAATATATCTTAGCAAACCATTTATTCGTTCATGATGAAAGCATATACAAACACAAGTTTGAGTAAACCATCTAGTAACTGTATTTAAATATAATGTTCCTTCTGTTCTCTGAATGTAATTTCTTTTGCAGTGGTCTATTATGATATGTTTTATCGGACTTTTTCCACTGTCTAGGGTGTATATCACACTACGTTTCAGGAGTTTTGATCTACTCCCATCTTCAGGTGTTCCTAGTTAGTCCTGAGAAGGACTGATATTGTACGTACACTCATGTCTACCACGGGATTTGAACTCAGGACCGCTGATCGAAACGTCGTGTGATATACACCCTAGACAGTGGAAAAAGTCCGATAAAACATATCATAATGTTCCTTCGACTATAATAAATAATCAATGAAAGATGCCTTTCTTCAAAGTCAATCAGGTTTTATACATATACCTCTGAAATACAATCGCTACTTTTTACTAAAGCCTACCACTAGTTATAACATTTTCTTATATCTTACATTGTTAAAACACGCTAGACTATCATATATGCTTTAGGTTTAAGTACAATCTAATGGCGGTAGCAGCTGCTACAGTTGCGTCGTGTAAGAACGAATATTTAATGACTTCTCAGAATATACTGAATGCTTAACTGTTACGTATTCTGCCTCCAGGAAATCATTCAAAACTTTTAAACCACAAAAATTGTCAGAAAAAGCGAAAACTTTCCATTTAAGTTTCAAGATAGGCATTCTCCGCGAAACTTTACTTCAAGCGAGAAAACTGAAATTTAATTGAAAAGGTAGGATATAGGAAGGATGCTTTTTGAAGTAATCTACTTGGATATGAAGGAAAACGCCGTTCTAAAAAATATGTTTTTCTACATAATTTCTTCAGCTTTCTGTTTTTCACATGACGACAAACGCCTTCATAAATCTTTTCTTCCGATTTTTAAAGCAGAGGTCACTTAGCCTCTAAGCCAAGACTCCAAATTCAGAATTCTGAACAACTTGCCCATCCTTGTATGCCTTATAAACTCGGCAGTTGCCATACAAAATCAAATTTTCGTTTCTGCAAGAATGCAGGCTTTTTTTTAATATTGTTGCAAAATACGTCTTACCGTTTATACGTAATAATATCCCGTAGCATGTCCTCCTGCTAGGTTTTGCGTGTTTTTTTCTCCTATTGGGTAGGAGCAGCCCTTATGCATCCGTTGCATTGATTTTTGTTTGGTAGGAGGGTCCCAGTAATACACATAAGATCGGTCACCAGTGATAATTTTGAAAAATGTTTTTATCACTTTCTAACTATTTCAAATGTTCTTGAGAAATCTCTTATCTGCAGAGTTTTTGCTCCGGATTAAATATTCCTTAAATCTAGCACGCAGACAACTGCCTCAAACATAAATCGTCGTACAAGGTTTTTAAAACAGTTCTCTGAGCTACATTCACTTTTCGTGCAATAATAGGTCCCTTTAATAGTCGGTCTGTCAACAGCACTTCCTCCACTTTTCTCACAATTTCATCTGTCCTTGCATCCACAGATCTTCCAGTTCTCGGAACTGCTGCCATCGGTTCTCTACCCCGTACCCCATGAAAACTGTTTCGATCAATATTTTGCTTGAAAATATAATGAATTCCCCGCTAGCGACCATATTCTTGGCGCTGTTTTTTTTCTTTTGCCAAGAACTTTACTACAGTATGCGTTTCCAACATATTCACAAATTTTTATGAACTTAAGGCTGAAAACACACGAAGCGGTTCACGCCGAGTCGGCGCCCATCCGGGTTTAAATAACTTTTATATTTTTAACTCCAGAATTTTTTATTAGTGTAATCTCTGCTTTGTTGTAAAAGGCGCACCCATGATTTATGCTATCGGTGACCTGAAATTAAGGTTTTTTTTATTGACAGCAATCTTTCAATTTAATTGACGATTTTAATTGATTAAAAACGCACAAAAGAGGTTCTTTCGAGTAATGCTTGTGGAAACATTTCATAAAGTTTTGCTGCATAATACTGTGACATGAGCACACTTGTAATAAAGAGCCTCTCTTCCCCATTCGTCAGATAGCGGCTCAATTAAAATTTATCACATGTGAGTAACGCCCTCGAACCCCGCGTTCGTTTTTTCAAGGAGCAGAAAAGCACGCAATTACAGCCGTTTCATTTTTTTTTTGCTAAATAAAAGCAGCACGCCGAAATCCGTACAACTGCGATATCAGCAAACTAATTGAGACCAAACAAGTCCAGCCAGCAACGCTCAACCTCCAATAAAAAGCACCGCTAGCACCCGAAGAAAGCATGCAAGAAATAGCCCAGCAAAACTGGACAATTTTAAAATAAAAGCCCGGCCGCAGACCGAAATATGCCCGAATACCATAAAAATATCGGGGAAAGATCCGACGCCGCCTGCTCAATTTTAAGTAGACCGAAAGACAGCTAACAAATGCGCATTTGTAAACGCACAAAGGGAAATGCAATCTTCATAATCCGCCCAGGTCAAAGGGATTACGCCCAAAGCGACCATTAACGTCGCACCAGGGAGATACAAAAAGACTTAAAATGTAAACCGCCGAAGCAATACAAACAAAGCGCCTCGGCCGCTCGCAAATTTGATTACTTAATTAATATAGCCCCATGACAATAAGACGAATATAGGCATGTGAGGTATCATTAAATGCGCGCTCATGTAAGGAAGACGATAGACAACCTTTAAAAAGCCGCCGCAATTAATTAACAACGCTACGGCACAAAATAGTTAAAACAACAAATTATCTCCCACTTGAAACTAAATTGCAATCCGGGAGAATAGCAGAGGGGTGGAATCCCTTTAAAAGAAGAGAATGCCGCAGAAAACTACATTCGATCAAACCTTGTTTTCGAGTCCAACAACTCTACTTCTAATAGACCCCTGGTCTTAGAAACTTTTCCGGAGTCGGAACCTAGAATCCGCTCTGGGAAAGTCGACGCTTCTCCCATCCAAGAAAGCCCGCAGCGCACCGAGAGAGCTCGTTACCGTCCGTCGCCTACGCCTAGCCTGTCGTTCGCTCGACGGCCCCCCCCGCAGCTCCGCTTCTTCCAGGTCGCTACCACAGCCACCGAGAAGCCAGAAACGCCCCCTGCCTCTCCGCAGACTCCAGATCGCTTTCACCAGCCGCTGAGAAACCCGAAGCGTCACCTGCAGCTCCGCCTCCTCCAGGTCGCTTGCAGCAACCGCGGTGCCACCAGAAGCGTCCCCCATCAGCGTCGCCTCCTCCAGGCAGAATTCGAGACGACCCCACGTCGCTCAGCCCGCCGTCACAAGCTGCCACTCCCATGCCCTGAATCTCGCATCACTTCGCCGCAACCGCAGCTGCATACGCAGGAGGAAGACACGCCGCTGTCTGCTCCTACGTCTAGCCAACTGCGCGGAGCATCGCCGTCGCCCAGACTACCACCTCGCAAGCTGCAGCTACAAATCGCCGCCAAGCGACGCCGTTTGCTCGCGCCGCCTGCTGACGCCGTTTAGCCCATTCGCCGCCGCCGCCGCTGCATTCCTAGTAGAAGGCCGCCCGACACCGCCTCCATAGAGAAAGCCTATCGCTATCGCCGCCGCAGTATCAACAGAGGACGCTTGCCGCCGGCACCCAAGGTAACCGCAAGCTGCAATATGCCGACGCTTCCAGCGAACCTAGAGCCCGCGCTCTCTAGTGTAGCCTAGTCCCAGCTCACCGAGGATGAGAAGCATGGACAGCCGACGCCCGGATACGCCGCCCGCCGTCAGGCTCCACGTCAACATCAGGTCGCTCCCAGGAATTCAGGAACTCCACGCTACTAAGAGGACCTCGCCTGAGCTCGCGCTTCCAGGGATCGATGCCCCGGCTTCGCACAGCTCCGCCGAGGATGCTCCTGGCCACGGCCATGGCGCCCCAAGCCTCCGCCGCGTCCCCTCGCATGCCGCCGAGGTGTGTCATGATGCCCCAGGACATCCGGCATGTGGACACCGCCCCAGCCTCAAAGAGTCTCGCTAGGACGCGAGCCCCAGGTTCAAGAAATCCTGCCCGACGTTTCCCTGCCTCCAACTCCACCGCCACATCCACTTCTCGCCCATGGAGACGCCCACAACCGGGCCTCGCGCATCACCAATATTATTCTATTTTATATCTCTAGGTTAACTTTGCAACAAAACTGTACATATTAATATTAGCTGTAAATAAACAAATGCTTTACATGATCTTCTACAGGAGCTCCAATCGTCGTTTTTCGTTGACATCCCTACCCTGAGCTGGTTTGGCAATGGCCTTAAAAAAAAAATTTTAACAGTCGCCACGCCTTCAAATGTGAGGCTTATTGTGTTTACTGTAAATTTAATATATTTTACAAACCAGTTATACTATTTTTGATGATCACCAAATTTAATAAATCCTATTTAATTGTAGTTTGTCTTTTCTCACCGGAATCATCTTGATTCCTGGCGGCCTTTTTGTGTGTTTTGAAGGTATTTGCAGGGTACATAACTGATTAGAAATCAAGATCCAAAAAGCGCCGAATTGAGCTAGTTCGGCCCACGCGGTAAGTGTTAGGAAATTTCACATTTTCCGGGTCGTAAGCGCAAAAAATCAGTTAATCTGCGTTTTAGGAGCTACCAATTTAACTACTCTAGAAGATTTAACGTATGTTCGCTCTTTTTTCGTGCAAAGTAAAATACTCCGAATTATTTTAAATTGACTTTTATAAATTGTAAATTCGTGTTGTTTCTTATTTAATTGTACTTTTCTTACCGCATTATGAAAAAAAAATAACATTAAGATTATTAATAACGTATTTACAAGTCCGAGTTTGTAATTGTTATATTAAACATCTTTCTATTATAATGCTATACCATAACTTAGCATTATTATTCAACGTCATCTCTCCTGTATCTTGTATTAGATTTTTTCTTAATTTCCTTATTTTGTCTTTAATTCTGCATTTAGCTATTCTCCTCTTTGTCTTCTTCTTATATTTGTTAACTTTAATTGCAAGGCATCCTATAATTGAATCTACTTTAAACATTCTATTAGAACTTCCTACATATTGATTATTATTGTTTATAATTATAAACATTCTGTGAGATATTCTAACTTACCTTAATTGTAGCAAACCTACAACATTTATGGTATTCGCTTGATTATTATTAAACTTTTCTACTATAAAATTCCTTGGCTGTGGAGACTTTTAAATTTCTCGTTCATTGCAGTAGTAGTCAGCACACCGCCTACTACATCATTTACTCCTTCATTGCTGTCTTCTTCATTCTATTTTATCTTTGCATTATTTTTAGTACAATCGTCTTCCTTATCTACCAGCTACTCTGACTGCATTGGCTGTTACCATTCCTCGTCTTTTGGAGTTATAGTAAGCACATTAATTTTTTCGCTAGAATTTCCTTCTTCCTTTTTCTCCACAGAATCATTATCCTTATCTACACAACTGTCCAACTTCAAATTTATTTTATTTGTTCCTAATAATAATTCTCGTTGAATTTCAAATTCTGTCTTATTCAAATCTTCTTTCAAACCTTTGCTTGATTCCTCCAAAATTAATTCGTTTTCATAAGTGTTTTTCCGAAATGTAACTTCTAATTTGTGGCAAATATTGTTAACTTGTGATTACAGTTTTTGTTTGATTTCTAGTTGAACTTTATAAAATCCTTCTTTTAACTGATTCATTGATTCTTCCATTTTTTCTGCATGGACTTTTTGCTCTTGCAACTTCTCCGCAGTATTTTGAATGGCTGCCTGCAATCTTCTTTCCCTCTCCTCGACATCTCTCCTGTTTCTCTGAGTTAGCTTCTCTGCAGTATCATGTAAATCTCTCCTATTTTCGTCTGTATTTTTCTAAATTAAAATTAGCAATCTATTTTCCATTCCCTCGGCATCTTTTTTGTTTGATTCTCGCAATTTCTTGTATAATTCTTGCAGTCTGCTTTCCATTACCTTTGCCTTCTTCTCCAATTATAATATCATTGTTTGCATAAACTATTCCAAATGCCTATCTCTCCTCGTTTGTTCTTCTGGTTCTCTTACCTGATCTCCTTACACACCTACTTCTTGCTTTTCTTTCATTTCTACCTCAGTAGTAATCGCTATCGCTTCCATTTCCTGCTGTTTCTCCCTTTCAGTTCTTCTAGTTTATCGCGTTACTAGTTTATTTAAATATTGAAATCAATGTGCATTTACTATTCATAAGACCTATTATCAAAGTTATTCAGCTATTTATTCTGCCCCACAATCATTAACAATTCAGTGTTGATGTTACCTTTATTAAATTCTTATTTTTTAATGTTTGTAGTTCTATATATTCGTATTTGACTTATTTAATATAATATAACAATTATGGTATTTCGCTGTTAATCAGCCCCACAATTATAATTTTCCCCACTTTAGTTTATTTGTAATAATACCTCGCTGTTAATTTGCCCCACGTTGGATCGACATTAGATATAGTATTGACTCTACGTTGCACGCCAATATTTATGTAATAGCTACTGTACTGCAATGCTATTCTTGTTTATTTAATAAAAATATCTTAAATAAAAGAATATCCCCTTATTCAAATTCATTTACTCAAATTATTTATTTCTTTTTAATAGCTCAAGTAATAGAATAATCTCTCTCAAATTAGGTCGGTTCTTGCGTTACAAAACTATCATAAAAATCGTTTGGTTAAATGAAAGGTTGCTTCAGCATTATTTGACAACTCTCAATTTTCACTATCAAACTATTAATATGACGTATAAGCTGAATTCATCTTATTGCAATACATGTTAGTTTAAATACGATAATAAGCATAACTTATTAATTTACTGTTGAAATTAATTATTGTTTATTTTACATATACTTGATTATCTTCGCTTAATTGAGTTGATCCAATTCTCCTGTCGAGTAGTGCAAATACACCCAGCTTATTCGGACACTTGCGTTTGTATCCCCAATCAAAAATTCTGCTTCAACCGGAACCCACAGTGTCACAATGGATAAAACAGTATTGAAAACTCGCACAGTAATCCAAAACTAATCAGCTCTCCTAGTTGATAAATCCAACAGTAATTCCAAGATGTATCCACCTTAACAACAACTCGAACGGATACCCAATAACCAACTTATTTCCAGATGATTCCACCTAGATAATATCTTTATCACAGAGTACCCAACTCAAACCCAGTCACAGATGCATCCTCCTTGACAGCAACTCTTACGGAATCCAACCAGCAACCGCAGGACCTGATTTATTTAATTCATATCAATAACAGATATATCCACTTTGACAGCAACTTGAACTGCAGCTCCTTCAATCACTCAGGTTCAAACGAATTCACCTCACCAATTCCAATACCCTTAATCCTTTATCTAATAGACTTGTCTGTCCGGGACGCTGGTCCGTCCGGGACGCTGTTTCAGCAGCCAAACCGTAAGAGATAGAGAAAAAAGTTATTAAAGTTATATAGTCAGGAGATTTGAGAAAAAGGCTTCCGTTACGAGTCTAGAAGCAAATCATATTACTTTTAAGTTAAAGATGTTTTCTAGCTAATTTGACCTCGCTGAATCCGAAAATGCTTGTTACCAACTCGAAATCCCGACCGTAAGTGACATATTCAAGATGGCGGCCAAAAGCCGGAAATCGACACATTTTCCGTCTCCTAAGACGTATAAACGTAATTTAAACATCAAATGAAAATAGCATTTGGAGTCAGTAAAATAATTTATTAATTTTTAATCAATGTTTAAGCCAAGAAAAGACAAGTCTTAAAAAACATTTTCGCTATGTGTATTTAAGCATAGAGCTCGGCATTTACAGATCTTCATACATGGGTCGGACTCTTTTCTGCACCGGCACTGGTTCGTCTCTAGTCCTGCGGCCAAGTTTCCTCCTTGAAACAAGATTTAGTCTGAATGCCATCCATTTGGTATGTTTGGGTGGCACTCTTGCAAGTGCCGACAAACCACTCTTGTGCGTGATCCGCGTCTACTTGTGCAAACTTCCTTTCGCTTCGCATCACCCCAAAATCTCCAGCAAGAAATTTTGCTTCCACTTCTGCAGGTAACTGATGCATTTGAGCGTTGTATACACTCAATGACTTTAGATAGTTTATATGTCCGTACCAAGCCATGTATGACAGCATTTCAGGAAGAGAGTACAGGAAACATTGCCAGTCTCCACAACGGATTCCTCTAGTAAACATGGGAAGGATTAGCACTATGTCGATGTAGCTTAACCACAGACAAAAGTTTATGTCATCTTCACTGCGCTTCTTCAAAAAGTCTATTAAATACCCTTGGACTCTTGATGAATCCAAAAAGGCTCTTAAATAAATGGTATTCCCTGCTGCTTTCTTGAATTCTTCAGCTACTTCAAAATAATTTTCCTCCAGCATGCTCAAAATCTGTGGGTACAATATTCTCCACAATGCTTGGAAGGTAAGTTTGTGTACTTGCATTCCCTTAGCATAAGCTTTGTCATCCAAAACTTTTCTTATTGCGCACTCCGCAAGGAAACCACCCTCATGCCACAACTCTGCCAGGCCACTTTCAGCCATATGTTGACCTATAGCTTGCAGAAAGTTAAGGAATATGTGCAGTCTACCCATTCTCAAGATTATACGCTCCTTGTAAATATCAGAGCTTGCCTAAAGCTCAACAAGATTACAATTCAGGGCTTGATCCGTAGTCAGTACAACATACTTTTCTCCAAGTCCATCTGCTACTGCTATGCACCTCTTGGGGACGGTACTAAAAGTCGTTAACTCATGCGCAGGATTCAAAATAAGTGGCACTCGTCCAACGGCAGATTTAGCAATTATCATTTTTTCATTTTTTGTATTAAATTCTGTCCATCCAATGGTTTCTTCGCACTCAGCTCTCGATATTGAAATGCCAAGTACTCTAACTTTCAATCTAAAACTTTTTTTTATTTCAGAAAAATCTGATGGATTAGTTGATTGGAGTCCCACCTAGCGAAAAGGTTTATTAAGACTTGTCTTTTTTTGCCTTAAAAATTGATTACAAATTAATAAATTATTTTACTGACTCCAAATGCTATTTTCATGTATACGGGTGTGTTCCTTGCCCCCCAAAACTTATAATTCGATGTTTAAATTACGTTTATACGTCTTAGGAGGCGGAAAATGTGTCGATTTCCGGCATTTGGCCGCCATCTTGAATATCTCACTTACTGTGGGGATTTCGAGTTGGTAACAGGCATTTTTGGATTCAGCGGGGTCGAATTAGCTAGAAATAACCTTTAACTCAAAAGTAATATGATTTTCTTCTAGAACTTCACTTTTTCGAATTCTTGTCCTGACTAATATGTTTGGAATGGTCATGTCAGGTCAGTAACCGAATTTCAGTCACGTGACACTTCCGGTTTTCGAGAAATCACGTGATTTCCGTCCGTCCGGGACGCTAGTCCGTCCGGGACGCTGTTTCAGCAGCCAAACCGTAAGAGATAGAGAAAAAAGTTATAAAAGTTATACGTTTGGAATGGTCATGTCAGGTCAGGAACCGAATTTCAATTTAAAAAATATTATTGTTTTTATTTAATACGCATTCTATTTGAAAAACGGTCTTTTTTGTTTTATTAAATGAGGCATTTGTCTCACTGGTTGCTAGTTCTTTTTTAATTATTTAAATGGTCTTCTTCTTCACGTTAAACTTTGTTTTTATTTTACATTTCTTACATATTCCTTTTATTTTTACTTAATTTATTTCTGTGCACCCTTGTATACTAATCCATAAGTAAATTAAGTATCATATAAGGGTTTTATTCTTTAATTTGATCAATACAAATGGATTACATGTACAGTCGTGTGCAAATAAATCTGGGACAGTGTTTTCTTCACATGCAGATTCAGTTAAGAATTGAAGAATATCTCCATGGATTTCCTGCTATCAGAAAGAGTTACATTAAACTTTAACAGGTACTGAAACCCGTAACTCTCTCTGATAAGAGGAAATCCATGGAAATATTCTTCAAATTCTTAACTGAATCTGCATGTGAAAAAAACACTGTCCCAGATTTATTTGCACACGACTGTACATTTTAGAAACTAAAAATCAGTTGTTATTCTACTCAATTACAATTCACTATAGTAATCATTATTTGTACAAAATATTTACACCCTTGATTATTTTAAAAACATACAGTATGTTTTTCATCTGAGAAACTTATTCAAATATTAACTCAGCTTATAATTTTTATATTACTTCAACTAACTTAAACGTTGTACTAACTATTTTTTACTTTTTAATTATAAATTGCTTTCGGTTAACATCAACAACCCTTCATATAACTCCAAAGATGATAATTTTAATTTATATTTTAGAACCTTATTTCTGTATATTAAATTCACTACTTGATTTAATTAAAGTTAAAATTAAATTAATCTTAGAGAAGCAACCGCCTTATCTTTATAATAAAATCATTTATAGAACTGACGTTCACAATTTTAATTTACACATAGGTGGACTTTAACTGTTCCTCTATATAAAACATCGCTTTTTGAAAGATCGTTTTCTTACAAAATTGTAAATGCGTTAAACAAATTGCCCGCCTTTTACAAAGATTTACCTTTCCATAGATTTAAAGCCCGCCTTCTTCGAGTACTTACTTTAAATAGAGTGATTATCTCAATGTAATTTGATGTTTAGTTTTTCATAATATTGTGTTTTCCACGGGCATTGTCTACTGGTCTTGATTTCATTCAATTTTGTTAATTTTGTGGTGTTTTAATAAATATGTTGGACTGGACTGTAGTTTAGTTAGGCATTTTTTTAAGTCCTGCTTTCTATTATATTTAAGGTGAGGTTGTAAAGCAGAATTCTGAACCTAATCTTAAGGTTCCATAAACATTTTGCGTGTTAAGTTATAAACTGTGTATATTTGGGTTGTGGAATAAAATGTATTATTAGTATTATTATTATTTTAATTTCATCCAATTTACCAATAAACTTTTGAATACTTAGTCTATTATTTATTGCCTAAATTCACCCTTGTACGTTTTTATAATTAGATAGTTTTATATCCATAAATACTTTTCTATCTAGAAATTAAGCTTTACCAACAAACCAGTAGTCTTGATCTTTAACTATCTCATATATACGTCAAAGTTTCTTTCTTAAAAAAATCTATCATATTCAGTTAGATATTGTGCTTACCTTAGTTGTTGTAGGTATTACTACTAGAAGTTCGTAACATTCAGCGATAGATTTGTTGTACTTGTAAGGCTGTGAGATTTTTCCAATTAATCCTTTTCAAATCTATCATTTTCATATATAAAGGAACTGAAAGTACTTCATAATTAGTTTACTACTAAGCTTGGCTTTGAGTCTAAGTATCTATATAAGTATTTAATTTTCTTTGATACCGGATTTTTATTTAATTATGTTTCATAATCGGAATTTTGTTTCTCTTTCTTATGTAATCGATTTGGTCACCGTCATATTCTTCTAGAAATTAAAAATTGTTCATTCCTTGAACACTGTTAGTTAATAATATTTATTTCCGTTAGGTAACGGGTGTTGATTTAAATTTGACGTCGCAGTCGGCAGTAAAAGGTTCATTGTGAACATATCACAAAACGTATCTAACCCTACTTTTTAAACAAATTTAACAAAAAGAAAGCACTCAAATTCAAACGTTTAAAACTAACTTGAAAACACTACATTTCCATCAAATGGTAATAACTTAACTGTCATTTATTGCAATAAAAAAGAATTCATCACAAATGATCAAAATTTTCACCGCCTTCACCCATACACACACAATCCCGTTGCTGACATTTATTAACATATTCGGATTGTTATTAATTTCATTAATTTTCTCCGATATTCTGTGCCGCAATTCATTTAGGTCATTTATTTGTTGCTGGAAAATAGAGTTCTTTAAATTCGGCCACAGAAAGAAAACGCATGCGTGAACTCGCAAGATCTGGCAGAATAAGGTATTGGTCTGTTTCGACTAATAATCTGTCGAAAAATTCTCATATTATATTTAAAGTAGTATGTGCGCACTGGAAAAAACCAATCCTGACAAAGATTTTCGAAAAAAGTCGGTAAAAGCTCTTCTCAGTACCTTTCAGAAGTCAAAGTGCCTAAAAAAAATCTTTCTTAATTTTTCAACAAATAAACACTTTTGTCTTACTTTTACCTTCAAAAAAGTATGGTCTAATTACTTTACCTCTTGAAATAGCGTCCCACACTCCTATTTTTTTGAGGTTGAAGAGGTGTCTCTACAATAAAACTCAACCAACGCATGTTTGGAGAATTAATGTATCCATCTAAATAAAACCAAGCCTCGTCCTTGAAAAAGTGTTCTCCAATCAGTCGTCATTGAGGGCATTTAAAAACCGCTGACAATATTCGACACGCTGATGATAGTCAGCTTCATGTAATTGTTGTACAGACTGTAAACGGTATGGATAGACGCAGATGTCTTTTTTAAATATTTTGTGGCAACTGAACTTGTTGAGACAAATGGCGTACAGATATTCGAGAAGCATATTCCATAATCTGTCTTACATTTCAATTATCAATGCCGTTCTTCTCGCTGCCTTCTTTGAGGGAAACGGATTCAGTCCCTCGAAAAACTTCTACGCAGTTATTCAAAGAACAACGAAAAGTGTTATAATACAACGCAAGGTTTGTAAATTCCTGCCGAAACTCTTCAAAACGATCATGGATTGAGTACTGCCATATTCCATTAACTTGAAGGCCATTACAAAAATAGGATTGGATGATAACGATTTAATATTCCTGTAGCAAAACCATTTTAATTGAAGAGGTTACATTACCAAACACAAATAACGGACAAGTAAAAATTACAGAATACGTCTAGCAAATCTGATGTTCTGCAAAGAAAGATTCTGTTTTAGTTAAAATTATTAAAACAAACTGTAATGTAGGTACGCAAATATTTTATTAATGGTATACACAATTTACTGAAAGACAAGAAACGCAAAGTGACGTTTGGTTGAACCCGTTGAGGTGGTACGTTCACAATCAACTCTTCAGCGCCGATTTCGACGTCAAATTTGCAAAATGCACTTTACTTCATCTAGAATTAATTGCCACAATTACTTCAAAAAAGAATTTAAGCCGTAGGTCTTCTTAAATTAGAAAACAATTTAAATCCACGACATAATCAAGTCTACTATTCTTTCAGTATGCGTAGCAGTACTACTAAATACTGTTTTTTTGTAACCGTCTTCAAAGTCATTACTTTTAATACCAAAGTCTGTCATTGAAGTTGGCGTTTTTCTTACTAATATAAAAGGTATATATTACTATGCAACACTTTAAGTTTCTAGGATTAAAAGTACTTTTGGTTTTTATGAACTAAAATTACGTTCTACATGGTGGGCTAT